>JAVTVY010033153.1:0-13848 GCA_036873755.1 Hanleya hanleyi | reverse complement strand
TCTCAGTTGGTTAAGTAACGTGTTGACATAGGCTACGTCGTAAAACACACCTCCGTACAACACACTCAGCAGGGTTAGCACTAGTACACCAAAGCCTACTTGCACTTTGCGCGTTTTGGAAGACACTGTGTTCAGAGACGGATGCACCGTGTTCATGGTTGGACGTGGAATGAAGGAGGACGGCAGTGGTGTCTGGCTTTATAGTCGTTTCACCTGGTTGGCAGCGACCCAGGAATTGAAGGAACTGGGCCAGCCTTGCCATTTCACGAAATGAAACAGTTTGCCACGTCGACGTTCCGTTTTCAAAATCTGCTCCACCGTGTAGTAGTCTTGCTGTGATTTTACGACGGGCTGTAATTCCATCTCGTAAAACGTGCCTAGCAACGGTTCCCCTTGAAGATCTTCCAGTTCATAGACTCGCCGCTGTCGGGGTAGGCGCCGTTTAATCAGGAAGTGCTCATCGCTCCAGTTGGGCAAGTAACTTTTCTCGAACTTGCCCTTGACTTTACTGATCCGTACAGGGTCCCCGACCTTGTACGCCGCCTTCGTTGTTCGCTGCGATGGCCTGGGGTACAAGACACGCCGGACTTGGGCTTCATTGCGCTGGGTCACGGTAATGGGGGCTCTCGCTATACTCCGATGATAGGCTCGATTGTAACCCCTCACCAGTTTCGGGAGAACATCGATGTACCGCCTTGTATTCTTATAGGTGAAATATTTATACATGCGACCTTTAAATGTCCTGTTGAACCTTTCCACCACGGATGCCTTGGTCTCGTTGTACGTATGGAAGAAAACACCTTCTGGGCTTTCAGAAAGGCTTGGAACGGTCTGTTGAGGAATTCCGTGCCTTCGTCGGTTTGCAAATACAAAGGTTTGCGCCCGGTCTTGAAGATGTCTTTGAACGCCGCTATGAGATTCGCTCCCGCTTTCGTCCGGATGGGTACCACCCACGCATACTTGGATAGGATATCGATGCACGTCAAGATATATCGATTCCCATCGTTGTGTTTGGCAAAGGCGCTCATATCGACCAAATCCGCTTGCCACTGGGCATCTATTCCTCCCACGATGACGCGGTTCCGTAGAAAATGGCGACGGACAGATCGATGTAAGGTATAGGTGTCTTGTCTTCTTAACCAATCTCGGACTTGGGCATGTTGTATCCCCTGGGGTTTGGCCGCTCGATAGAGAGCCGACAATGCACTATAGGCCGCCGGACTGTCGGGACTGTAGTATAAGTTATCCAACACCTTCTCCCAGCGCTTCATGGTGACACAATGATGATGGACCCGGAGAGTATGGTTTATTTATAACAGGTATATCTTGGGCCGGAGTTTCTTTCTAATTTTCTTCATTGGCTTTCACAGTGTCCATGGTCAATGACCAGTCCAACTCGTCTGATGACCGCTTGATAAACACTTCATCCACATCTACCACGGCATCTTCCAATGCAGACCATAGATCAGGGTGAAGGGTAAAATGCACTGTCCCCCCATCTAGCCGAGCCAATTGAGCAAAGAAAGGGCCGCGTCGGATGTACACATCGTGACACAAGTGGATGAGATCGCCGTCCAGTTCACCAGACAACACCTGTTTGAATTTGGTCCAGCCCTCCCGGGACAGACGAATGTGAGCCGGGCGCGGTTGTGTAGGGTCCGCATCACAGATGTCTCCCACCTCCTCCATGATATCGACCTTATCCGCATACACGTGCAGGAAAACCTCGGGGGTCAAGCTGAGATACGCCAGTACTATATGCTCCGCCATGGTCAGTACGTGAATGGTACCAGATTTGACTGTCTCTCGTATTTATAGGGACAACCCGTGAGATCAAAGGATCAGGTGGTCATGTCACTGGGCTGACTGAGTCTAGCCGGGTAATCAATGGCATCGTCGTCGTCGGGTTCATGTAGTTGTTGTTCATGGGGTTCAGCCAGCGCGTCCTCCATAGCACGAGCCCACGCCAACTCGTCTGATGATCGCTCGTCCGGTGTAAACAGCTGGTCCACAATAGGCACTACTTTCTCCAAGGCTGACCACAGATGGGGGTCTAGGGTGAAGCCTCGCGTGGGGTCTTGGTAGCGGCCCACGCGTAGGAAGAGGGAGGTACGGTATACGTAGATGGCATTGTCTATGTGGATGAGGTGTCCGTCGAGCTCACCGCTCAACACCCGTTTAAATTTGGTCCAGCCGTCACGCTGTAGCGTCACCGTATTCGATACGGTCTCAGCGGGCGCCCAGCAAATAGCTCCACAGTCTTCCACCAGGGTGACTTTATCTTCATACACGTGTAACCCCACCTGGGGTGTAAGGGGCAGGATGGCTCGTAGGACGGATGACATGCTTGCTCCAATGTCGAACGGTGAATGACACACACTCTGCCTGACCTTGGTATTTATAGTGTCAATACCACAGCGCCAGGGTCAATAGGGCACAGACTAGTATGAGGCCAACCAGCCGGTGCTGGTTCCGGCGTGAGCGCTCGTGGTCCATAGCCCAGGCATCAAGGATGGCTGTCATAGTCCAGTAGTGGTGAGTGATGGCACGCCTCTCCATCGAGTGCACTCTGTGGAGGACCGCTTCTGTGAACTCGTTCAGGATCTGGCGTCGTCCCTCGTTGTCGCCGCCATCTGCAAACATGGACCGGACCACTGCTCGGTAACCCGTGAATGAATTCACCACGGTGGCATACTGTAAAATGCGAGTCGCATGGGGCTGGATCTCCGCCATGGCTCTGCAACCGTAGAAATGAAGGTGTAGGATCCAGAGGGACGTGTTTTATAGACCAGATGTAGCTCTACGGGTGTAATCCGTGATACGTACTATTCTGATGGGTTAGTCCAAAAAAGGGAGCAACAACAACAACACAGATTACAGGTCAATCCTTTTTATTATGCGTGAACATCATAGGAATGCATGTACTGACCTGTCTGTGGGGGGTTTCCCACAATGGCGTTCACCTTCGTGTCTTTTCGGGTACATCCGTGTCTTTTCGCTAAAGTGCGTGTCTTTTCGGTAAAGTCCGTGTCTTTTCGGATCGGTGACGTCCGTGTCTATCATCCGGGTACTTCGCGTCTGCGCAATGCGGCTCAGTCGTACACCAGTACACCAGTACAGTCTCGATCCTCGACTTGGATTATCAGCTAGCGTGCTATAAAAGGGAAGCGACCTTGCCGTTTCATCAGACAGTCTGTCAACCACCAAGATGTTCACTTGTACTACTTGCCAGAAGCAGTTAACTCGCCCAGAAGATTTACGACGCCACGAGGCCTCCATCCACAACGGTGCACGACATACTTGTATAACCTGCACACGGTCATTTAATCGGGAGGATCATTTACTGCGCCACGAACGCTCAGTCCACGAGGGCGCGACGGAACAATGTAAGGATTGTGGTGAACTCTTCAAACGACGCAGTCAGCTAAGACGGCATCAGCGTTTGATTCATGGCCCGTCTCCACGGTTTTGGCGACAACTTCCTACTGAAGAGGAGCCGCGGAAGGTCAGACCCAGTGAAGATAAGCCCGGGGAGACGAACACCACTGGTGATGCGATGACGGAGAGCCCGCCTATACCCACAGTTGGGAAGAGCCTGGATTTCCAGCCGGACCCCACCGTTACGGTTTCAAGTCATACGTCATACATCGAGCATTTTCTGGACGAGCCCATAAATGTTCCTAGCGATCTCTTACCCGAATATCATCCAGAGAGTGACATCTCTCGGCGCCATTGGACCATGACACGGCACTGTTTCCACCGTCATCGCCCTATTCAAGATATCTACAATTTCCCACTGACCAAGCTCACCCGTCTACGCAGCTACGTGTAAACCATCTTCAATGACCAACCTACGGCCTTCACATTAAATGTAGCATTTGGGTTCATCTTATGCCATAAGGTGACGGGTGAATTGCGCTATTTCTATTCCAGTGCCATCCACCCAGTGTACGACCAACCGTTTACCATCATTCACCGGAGGTCACTAGAGATGATGCTGGACCAAGTGGAACAACTGGATGCCTTGAGATGGGCCCAACAACAACGACCCAGCACACAATGGGTGGTAAAGAGGGTGACCAATGTTACGTTTTTCGTGACCAAGACGACCAATCAACCCATCGGGTGAATGCGTCACCCATGCACTGATGAATACCATAACATGCCGTACATGTCTACATGCTGATCATTGACTTGAGCTCAGTAAACACTTGTGCCTGATGTGACGGTGCGTTGAATAATAAAACACGGTGTTTGATATTTCGAATGCGAACATACTAAACATACCCAGGGCGGCTCCCCCAGCCTGGGTATGATGTAACATTGGGGATAATAAACTGTATGAACATTGCTGAACTTGTCGTTATTCATTTACCAGCCGCCATCTTAAACCCACCACCTACCACCACAGGCCGCCATCTTAAACCCACCACCCATCACCACCAGCCGCCATCTTAAACCCACCACCCACCACCACAATCCGCCGCCATCTTAAACCCACCACCCACCACCACCAGCCGCCATCTTAAACCCACTACCCACCACCACAATCCGCCATCTTAAACCCACCACCCACCACCACAATCCGCCGCCATCTTAAACCCACCACCCACCACCACAATCCGCCATCTTAAACCCACCACCCACCACCACAATCCGCCATCTTAAACCCACCACCCACCACCACAATCCGCCGCCATCTTAAACCCACCACCCACCACCACAATCCGCCATCTTAAACCCACCACCCACCACCACAATCCGCCGCCATCTTAAACCCATCACCCACCACCACAATCCGCCGCCATCTTAAACCCACCACCCACCACCACAATCCGCCATCTTAAACCCACCACCCACCACCACGCACATCAGCCGCCACAACACCTATAGATTATGTTTATTACTAGGACGTCAGCGAAATACTAGTACCCATCCTCCGTATGGCAGAACTGTACAACCCAGTGGGCCACCGCGCATGCGCAGAATGACGCTATTTCAAATCCGCTAGTCCAGTCAGATGCCCCTTCACCTAAGCTTCACTTTGATACCTCATACGACCCCATTGCACCATTATTGGCTTCGCTAGCTCCCAACACGGCTATGTTCATACCCCTTGGGCCACCGCGCATGCGCAGAATGACGCTAGTTCAACCCCACACCCAGCCCATTACATGCCCCCTCACATAGGCTTCACATTGATACCTCACTCAACCCCACTGGACCATTATTGGCTTCGCTAGCTCCCAACACGGCTATTTCCATACCCTTGGGCCACCGCGCATGCGCAGAATGGTGACAACGCCCAAGCCGCTAGTACAGTCAGATGCCCCTTCACATAAGCTTCACTTTGATACCTCACTCGACCCCATTGGACCATTATTGGCTTCGCTAGCTCCAAAACGGCTATTTTCATACCCTTCGGCCACCGCGCATGCGCAGAATGACGCTAGTTCAACCCCACACCCAGCCCATTACATGCCCCCTCACATAGGCTTCACATTGACACCTCACTCGACCCCATTGGACCAGTAGTCACTCCCCTAGCTCCAACACGGCTATTTCCATATCCTTGGGCCACACGAGTTGTCTCCCTTGCGTCAATGTGTGCACATGGCGCTACGGTCGACGCCGTGATGGGGAAAGGGCGTCCCCGCACCATCCTGGAGCCGCCATTTTGTTTGTTGTTTTCTTGCGGAGATACACGGGACAATAAACACTCGACCCTAGGGTGGTACAGATGCTAGACTGATCCTATTAACATGGTACAACACCTATAGATTATGTTTATTACTATTATATGGCTTAGAGGTTTTTTTGAGGGTAATGTGAGGGTTTTTTCTCCCCGTGACGTCCCCACCGCCTCGTTTGCTCCCTTGCGCCGTCTAAAAACACCGCCATTTTACAAGTAATTAATTAAAATTAATTAATTAATTAATTAATTTATTAGTACCCATCTTCCGTATGGCAGAACTGTACAACCCAGAACAAGTGTAGACATGCCTTGATCACGTGATCGTCATGGGGAAACCCCCACTGGGGAATCCCCCAACGATCACATGATCGTCACGTGATCAAGTTCCGCCCCAAATACGCCCCAGGGAGGAACAAAAAAGTAGGTCAATAGGGTCTGTAATCACGTAACACTACTACTCACATCGCTGTATCCCCTTGTGAAAAAGTCATGTGTACGACGGAGTGTGGTAACATGCAACGGAGAATACGTCTTCTCCGTAAGGGTACCATCTGTTCTCCGAAGTCGCGGGTAGTTGTTTTTCACAGCGGAGACCAGTTGATACCGTCATACAGAAGACGGTCTCCTCTGCTAGGGTAGAGCTCCCACACTCCTCTGTGTACGTTGATGTTGGTCACTCGACAATCATGACAATACTTTGTACCTGTATCAATAATACATGGAAATGTACGCAGGTTTTAGCAGATCTATTTGCTCGGCCTCAGAGTCTGGGCTCTGTTGGAAGTCAAATGGCTTGATATACGCCTTTGATAAAACAAAAACTATTTGATGATGAATCCCGAACCCATCAATAGGGGTCTGGTCTCAGTTTAATATTTTTCTCAGTCTCCAGGAACGAGCTGTGACTTAACGCCTGAGCAGGAAATTAAACGGGATGAAAATAAATGTTTGAAACCAGTGTTCCAAGTGTCACTAAACATCCATCAAATCCGAAATATGTATTTCTTTCAAGTCTAACTTACCTGTGTACATGGAATACAAAAGTTCATCTATCCATCATCCATCGCCCCACGATGGGCAATGATCATGAAAACACGCCGTTCAGCCCGTTTCTTCCAACACCTCATGCATATGATCCCCCTTCTAGTGTCACATATAGATATTTTGTGACCCCCACACTCTGAAGAATATATCGCCTCTCTAGCCCTAGTTTGATATACCCATAATCGCCCAGGCTTGATAGTTAGCCTCTGTGTGCTGTTGGTGTATGTAATATTGTGTTATTGGGGACAAGGGATCAAAATCGTTGAAGCATGCAGGTCGGCGTTCTATATATCCGCTTAGAGGACCTCTCATTTTTGTGGGAGGCGATGTGGCCGAAGTGGTTAGAGCGCCTGTCCTCTATGGCCAGGCGATTGGTGTCATAGACAATGTGACCGTGATGGTTAGAGCGCCTGTTCTGTATGGCCAGGTGGCTAGTGTCATAGACGAGGTGAACGTGACGGTTAGAGGGCCTGTCCTGCATGACCAGGCGGCTGATGTCGTAGGCGTAGTGGCCGCGAAAGTTAGAGCGCCTGTCCTGTATGGCCAGACGACTGGTGTCATAGACCGTGTGGCCGTGACGGTTAGAGTGCCTGTCCTGTGTGGCCAGACGGCTGGTGTCATAGACGGTGTGGCCGTGGTGGTTAGAGCGCTTGTCCTGTATGGCCAGTCAACTGGTGCCATAGACGGTGTGGCCGTGGTGGTTAGAGCGCCTGTCCTGTACGGCCAGGCGGCTGGTATCATAGTGTTGGTTAGAGCGCCTGTCCTGTACGGCCCGGCGGCTGGTGTCATATTGGTGGTTAGAGCGCCTGTCCTGTATGGCCAGACGACTGGTGTCATAGACCGTGTGGCCGTGACGGTTAGAGCGCCTGTCCTGTGTGGCCAGACGGCTGGTGTCATAGACGGTGTGGCCCTGGTGGTTAGAGCGCTTGTCCTGTATGGCCAGTCAACTGGTGCCATAGACGGTGTGGCCGTGGTGGTTAGAGCGCCTGTCCTGTACGGTCAGGCGGCTGGTATCATGGTGTTGGTTAGAGCGCCTGTCCTGTACGGCCAGGCGGCTGGTGTCATATTGGTGGTTAGAGCGTCTGTCCTGTACGGCTCGGCGGCTGGTGTCATATTGGTGGTTAGAGCGCCTGTCCTGTACGGACCGGCGGCTGGTGTCATAGACAATGTGGATTCGATTCCCATGAGCCCCAATCGTTGATTACTTGCTCGTGCACACGCCAAGTCAAACACTGTACGTACTTGTTTTGACCGATTGTTTCTTCTCAAAATAGCTCTATAAATATTCTAAGCCCATATTACGAGACTCAAACAGAACCCCTCTTCAAAATTCAAATTTCTTTGAATATTCGAAGGAAATCTACATTTTCCGTTTACCACGTTGTACCATATATGCTTCAACAAGAGATGATATTTGTAACAAATGATAACTGACATACATATGGTGAATATGCTTCAACTAACTAACTAACCCTATTGGTCATCATGCATCAGGTGACTTCGAATTTCGGTATGTTCTTTATATAAGAATCGCTATATTCCTGAAAATTTATCCTCGATGAATCTTTGTCACTGACAATCTTTAATATATTTCGTAATTTCGATATTTTGTTAATCTTTTTATTCATAGTTGTTCATGCTTTCGAAATGTAATGTTATGGAAACCATCATTCGCTTAGAACGAGTCTTGCTTCGCTTATTGTGAATGATCAGGTGGTCGTAAGAGCACTTAAATCAACAATCAGCGAATTGATGTTCGAATGGCGTCCCCTGACCCAGCAAGTTTTCAAAGAAGTGGAAGGGAATTGTTAGATTAGTTCCCCTTCTGCCGTCAGGTCTTTTATTATAAGCCAGCTTCTCCTTCATTTCGTAGTGTCCGAGCATCCATTATAAATTCAAAAAGTTCCTCATGGAACAGGACTGCCCACGAATATCTGAATATCGTAGCAAGGGTGCTAGCCACCATCTGCATCGAAGATTATATCAGTGAGATGTATGTGCTACCCTATACTCCATCCGGTTTCTTTCAATTCAGCAGTGAAGGTCGATAGATCCCCTTCATGTGATTCTTTATAGATATGGATTATCCAACTCAACAAGATCTCCAATTATCTTCTGCTTGGTTAACCCCATCTATCATCGACTCTTTGTTGTGTACCGCAGCTTGGGACGGTGCAGTTCTCCCCCACCTCCTCAAATACTATTCATTCTCCTGGTCCATAGGGCTGAAATTTAACATAAAATGTCATCGGGATACACTCTAGTAGTAAATGTAATGAAATCCAAGATGACTGCTCTGGGCTTGTTGATTCTCAATTTTGGTACGCTACACATCTTCTATCCTAATTTGACCCACTCACAAAAAATTGCAACTGTCTAGAAAACTATCAAGGATATAGATACGAACAGACGGATGGACGGACAGAAATCGTCATCACATAATCTGTCAGCCCTTCTGATGGGCGTATACAAAGATATAAGACATTCTCCCAACTGGACTGCTGGACTATACGGATTGTGACCCGAAAAAATGGAAAATTCTATAATTGTCTGCACATCAGCAAACCTAATCAAGGAGAACAATGTGACAGTCTGTCTGTGTGGCGAGCGATATATCCTTACTCGATTTTATGTGAGCAGAATCTGTCATCCTAAGTGGCTTCATCTCCCTCCGCCGAAGACACCAATATACCGTTATGAACATTTATCGTATTTAATTATTGTCCAAAATATCCAAAGGTCGTTAATATGGTTGTCCGAAAACGCGGTCATTCAGCGAAAGTATGCACGAAATTGTTTCTGACACCCTGAAATCTTTGACTTTCCAGTACTACGACCGAACACTAACGTTCCATAGCAGACGTCTGATGAAGTCAAAGATATACACGGCAATTGCCAGTCAATTCTAAAGCTTCGATCACCCTCACCAACTCGGGGCATATCACAGTCCAGATGTGTCCAATCAAGCATGAGGATAGCTCCTGTAGTGTGAATATAGCGTATAGGATCTAGCAACTAATAGTATGTCACACACGGATTGATCGCCTTAATTCTCTCTCTCTCTCCCTTGATCGTTCTATGATTTCGAGGTCTCTTTCAGTGGTCACTCGTAAGTATTGACAGCGTGCAAAATGACTGACACGTCATCTCGTAACGATTGTAACGAACTAAGCATTTCATGAACAAACGTAAGCGTTCTGAGACTATATGTAGTTGACTATTTGTAGTTGAACATGTGTCTTATGTTGTTTCGAGAATCCCCTTTAATCTCTTTCATATCGACCCAAATGGCACAATTTTAATTTAACAAAATCGTATGATTACAATAAACTATAGTCGTGCATTATAAACATAGCCAGATGTACTTGCGGTGGTGGTTGTTGAGTCGAACTTCGAAAATGTTGCACGGAGTTAATCTTGCGATTTTGTCCGATTCTGAATGAGTACTGCCTGAGAGGTTAGTCTTAGAATTATGTTTTCTCGTGTCTTCTCATTGTCTTTGACGCGACCGTATTCGTGATGTGACTTCAGGTAGAGCCGTTGATTGATGGGGATAGCTGCGCAACGTAGCTCTCACTTCGATTCTGGCAGCTTTCGTAATCTGTCGAATTCCATTTCATGTAAAAATTAAAGCCTTATTTGCTTTTGGCCTGAATATGATATACGCACACTAACACTCAAGAAAATGCTAACTCATGTTCTAAGTCTTACACTCTCGCCGATTTCTGATATGTGTCAGTCCCGCTGCAGCTGCCGCTATATGAACTAAGTATGGTAGCGACACGGATCCATGGTCGCTATGTCGACAGTTTACACTCATCTACCCTTTCGTCAAGGGAGTTAATTTCTGCGACAATAATGTATTGTTTTATTTTCTGCACGCCTGTTGCACCAAACTTTCACTGTGCCTGGGTGTGTGGCTGAGTTCTGTTTTCCGATTTGCGACCCCATTGTCACCATTCACAATATTTCTTTCTATGTTATGCCTATTTGTATCTTATTGTGACTTATGCTATATTCCCGTCATCATTTCGCTAATTCGTCAACAATTCCTACAAGATGTGCATAAACCTGGCGTAGTTTGGGTCACTGTGACCATGGTGACATGTATTCGTGCGCTAAAGTCATTGACTTTTTACATTTTTGGCTGAAGTGAAATATTGGTATTATTAAGCTGGTCTTATTCACTGTCTCATTAAGTATATAAGAAATGTTTCTATTAATCTGATAAAAACTTTTTTATTACTTGCAACATTGACGGATGATATTCCATGTCATTATTTTTCGTAATTTCACATTCATAAATAGTAAATGTAAGTATGTTATTTTTCAGTTTATTTATGTGTTACTACTTATCTTAGGCTATCGAGAAATTCAAGAAATCAGACAAATGCAGTTATCTGTTTTCAGATATTATTATTATTAGGCAATGCCATCATATTCCGCGGTTTCTTTTGCCTTCATGGTTCAAGATGTCACGGACGGGAAGTGGGTAATCCAAGCGCCACATCAACATACACTATCCATCTCTATCCCCCCAGAAAGGAGTAAAGTTCAATTTGACAGCAACATCCGATGATTGCAAGTTAAACCATGGCATATGAACTCCTATGGAAAAAGCTTGCTGCCGCTCACATGTCAAAACGCATCCGGTAATATCATCAATTTATAATAACACATCGGTCATGAACTCTGTTTCTAACAAGAGTTGATAGATGTCAGTTCTTCAGTCCACTAAAAATAAAACGGTGTAACGAAAAATCGGGCTAGAAGGGCATTCTGTAGCATTCGGTAAAGATAGCTTATTATTCTCTCTTTAAACATACAAAGATGAATGAGAATCATAACCAAATTTGATTTGCAATCACCCCTTCAAACGGCGAGTGTTTTATGCAAAACCTGTTTCGTCGATCATTATATCTTTTCAGAGAGTATGAGGTGATAATTTCAACTTTAAATCAACTAGTTTGCGAAAATGTATTACTCCAAAATGCTGCTATCCAGTTATCCTACGACCTGGTTAGCAACCACACACATATTATATGTTCCCTGAAGGTGAAAAAAAAACATTGTGATCAGAGCGGTATAGTACCGTAGCGGTGACGGCGTCGTCGCCGTAGCGTTACCGCGGCGGACACCCAGCCACCGACGGATAACTCTGGAACAGCCACGGCACTGTTACGGTAAAGACATAGTCACTGGCATGGTACCATAACGCTCCGGTACACAATGTTTTCACCGGCGGGGAACTTAGGTGTGTATTAATTGAATTTTTTTTCCCATGTCTAATATTTCATATTCCTTCTGGCGCTGATAAGCCACACCTCATGTTAAGTAGGGCCGGATTTTACTGAACGTTCATACGAAATGGGGATTTAATACATGCCATTTACTTAGAAACAGTATAGCGTTGGAAATTATTAAGTACAGAATTATCATGTTTTTCTCCGCTCTGTTCGATAATACATCAGCACTAAAAGGATCTGTCATTCCAGTTTTTGGCACGCAGAGCATGGGGGCTCGAATATGTTACCGTACAAGAAAATTAAATTTGATTTAATCCTGATGGATGGCGATACTTACCGTAAGAAAGTCGTACGATAAGAAGGAGCTCGAAGTGATGGCGGGGAACTGTTTTAATAGCAATTCGTATATCACCATGCGAAATGGCCAGTTAAAAACGAGATCAATTTTAGTGACATTTGAGTTTTTTTACATCACAGTCAGATTTGAGATAAGTCATCTCATTGGGAGATAAATCATTACCACCATACAGTCTTGGTTCTCTGTAAAATAGCATCATGCATCATGCCGTAAGTTAGCATACAAGTAGTGAATGATCGTTCTTCTGGTATCATCCGCGGCAAGACGATGATTTTGGAGGATGTTTTTACATTTCATATATCAGATACAATTTAGTATCTATTTAAAATATCATTATGACATGCATGACGTGGTAATCAAAGCATGCACTTGATGAAATGGGAAGGGGCCATACAACTGATATCTAGGAGAAAGTTAGCAGCAGTGAGATACCTATAGACCTACTGAAATGTCTCTAGAATCTCAAACAATTATGTTCGGATTATTTTTTCTGAGAACACTATGGTGGCTGATATCTGCCATGTCGTATCATCGTCCTATCGCCCTATTTTCACTGGCGCGATGGTACGATGGTACGATGGTACGATGCGATGGCACGATGCGATGGTACGATGACACGATGCGATGGTACGATGGCACGATGCGATGGTACGATGGTACGATGCGATGGTACGATGGTACGATGAAGGAATTTCCATCGTACCATCGTACCATCGCATCGTACCATCGTATCATCGCATCGTGCCATCGTATCATCGCATCGTACCATCGTACCATCGCATCGTGCCATCGTACCATCGCATCGTGTCATCGTACCATCGCATCGTGCCATCGCATCGTACCATCGTACCATCGTACCATCGCGCCAGTAAAAATAGGACGAGTACGATGATACGACATGGCAGATATCAGCCACCATAGAACACTTAAACAAATGTTTCTCACACAATTGATATATCAACGCTTCGTCTCACTTAACGATTCGGGTGAATCTTGACTTGGCATGGTGACGATGCTTTAATATTATTATGAGTTTTTGCTTAACTTCTTATCGGTAAAATGTAGGCGATGACTAAGTACTGGTGGAATCCTCCTTATACAGGCGACTAGCCTTTCCTAGACAACAGAGATGGAAAATTATAATACGGAACTTTCCTCATCAGCGTGGTAAAATTGTCAAGCTGTTCTCAGAACCCTTGGATCATAAGAACACGAAAGCAAACCGTTAGGAGATCAAGTCAAATCATTAGAGGAGAATATCCACATCAATCGATAAAATGCCACATATCTCGTCACATCCGCGTTCCATCACCATCTCATATCGCTTTGATTAGTTGAACAACTGTCATTTCCAGAGGTTGCTTATACTCAGACAAGTATCCATGAATATTTTCATGATTATGGTGTATGGTAGAACTGTTTTATATGACGTTATCTGAGAATGCGGTACACGTTAAATGGCGGAACCTCTTTGGAAACCAGTGATTTACTCAAACGGCTACTCG
>JAVTVY010033152.1:0-14433 GCA_036873755.1 Hanleya hanleyi | reverse complement strand
ACGCATTTCCCTTTTGTCGAGCTTATTTGGATGGTGCTGGGCTCGAAAGCCAGAGGTCGGTGGACCACGGTTCCTTGGTCATAGTCAATGTTTTTACATGCTGTCCTATAGCCCATAAATTCATCAGTGATACCCATTCATACATGCACTCACACTATCCGCCCTGGTACTTTTTCTGTGATATTGTTGATAAAATGAGAAGTTTAATATTACTAATACAAGTTATTCGATAATAGACAAACACATTGTTCAAACAAAGCTGCAAAATAATATATGTAATATCTCGCTGCAACCAAATTTCCGTACATTTTCTATGATAGTCTTTGGTTTTAAAACTTTTAGACTGAACTTGACCGTGATGGGGTTGACAGAATCTTAAGTTGATGTAGACTAGGTTACTGTCCTTGTTATCAACGCAGAATAATTGTAACGGCTGGCATGTTGAATTGACGTTGGGCCAATGACGTGTCAGCCGCCACATTTTGAGATAGAAAAGGAGGTTGTCTTCGTCACGTGTTAAACTGGCATCCAAGTCGCTGAACAGGTGGTTGTTCATAGTGAGCCAATGAGAAAGCTCGTCTTAATTTAAAACGGTAGGAGTTGACAATCCAATCAATGGTGTCCGCTGAAAAGCTCACTCTCACTCACTGTCAATACCTTGAGTTGACAGTCTCACATGTACAGTCTCTCTGTAAATAGGGTCTTTTCAATTATTATGCAAGTATGTACATTCCACATATGTTTGGATATATTGTGTTTCGTCTTGCAGGGAAAATCACGGTATAACCTATTATATGGGAAAGGATTTACGCATACCCGTTTTAGTTGAATTTTATTATTGATTTATGTTTTAATTTGAATATTCATACAATACGCCCTGGAAATTCCTTGCCGCGTGTGCGACTGGAGGGCTGTTTGTAAAATCATGATTATTCGTGGTATTGTCCGGGGCGTATAAAAAAAATTACGGCAATTTCATCTCCACTCTCGCTAAACGACGAGGTTTATATCAGAAACAATTGGGATATTACAGAGCCTTCACAACCCAGTTTAAAGAAAATTCACCAAAGTGCATGTCTATCGAAGTGTTAAAAGAAGTGGGTGCCAACGTCAACTGCCAAACAGCGGCGAATCTAGTCTAAATTTAGACATAATTTGACCACAGAATGAAACACGACACCTTGTTGGCAAGAAGTATAGCCAGTCTAAAGTTACTGCTGAGTGCACAGCGATCAGTATCCAAACCGTGACACACTTGTAGAGGTTATTCTTTTACACATCTATATTATGAAAGATCTCATTTGGGCTACGATGATTGTCTCGAATCTTAATCACCATAGGCTTTCAGTCATTTCCCTTGAAGGGAAATAATCGATCAGTTTGTGCAATCTTTAAATTATCTTGTAGTATTGGACTCTGCTGACGTTGGCTGATGTAACAACAGCAACGTTTATCATGTCAGCCGCCAAATTTTGAGATCGAAAATGCGGTCGTCTACGTCACGAGTTAGACTTGCAATCAAGTCGCTGAACAAGTGGTTCTCCTACAAATATTGAGCCAGTGAGAAAGTATAACTTATATATATGAGAAAGGATGTAAGCAGACTCGTTTAAATTGAGTTTTATTATTAATTTATATTTCTAGTCGAATATTCGTACAATGCACTATACGTCATGGAAATCCCTTGCCGCGGGGTCGACTGGGGCGCGGTATGTAAAATCGTGATTATGAAACGTTAATATATGACCAGTGGTATAAATGGCCAGTGGTATAAATGGCCAGTGGTATAAATAACCAGTGGTATAAATGGCCAGTGGTACATATGACCAGTGGTATAAATGGCCAGTGGTATAAATGACCAGTGGTATAAATGGCCAGTGGTATATATGACCAGTGGTATAAATGGCCAGTGGTACTGTCCAGTGCTTACACAACAATTACGGCAATTTTATCTCCACTCTCGTTAAACAACGGAGTTAATACCAGCAACAATCAAGATACTGAACAGCATTCACAACCAAGTTTAAAGCAAAACCAATAAAATACATGTCTGTTAAAGTGTTATAACGAGTGGGTGCCAACGTCAACTGCCAAACAGCGACAAATCATGTCCAGATTTAGATAGAAATTGACCACAGAATGATAGACGCCACCTTGTTGGATAGAAGGGTAACCGATCTAAAGTTGCTGCTGAATGCACAGTGATCCGCGTTCACACCCTGACACGCTGGCCGGGGTTATTCTGTTCTTCATTTATATTATGAAAGGTCTCGTATGAGCTACGATGATTGTCTGGGAACTTAATCGCCATAGGCTTTCAATCATTTCCCTTGAAAGGAAATCATCCATCAGCTTGTGTAGTGTAACCTATACAATGTTTGGTCAGGATTGAATGTCACAAACCATTAGCACGGGCTTATTGGATCGAGGCGACAGGCACCTGTTGTAAACTAATCATGGCTGACTGAGATAATAATTCCGCTACCTCAGCTCAATCCTCCGATGTAATAACCTATATTTTCGGCTCTAGGAAACACAGTATGAGTTCAGCTGTATGTCTGGGTAAAAGATAGCACGGAGTTCTTTGGTCATGCGTCTCTGTCAACGTCTGTATTCTCCATTATCACTGCTCGAGCTACAAATTCCAAACAACGCATGTCAGCTGTAGGACTTTCCTCTGTGCTTAATAAGCTGAATGCAATTGTTATTTCGCTAAACCCTGCAAGATAACGTCGATATTAACCTTGACGCTACAAGCTGATAACCTCCTGTTCCATCAACAACATATCTCAGAATAACTATATTTGAACAAGTCCTCTGGAGTGCCTCTACTTATAACGCGGTTATAGTCTTGATTGTTTTGGGGTTTTTTGCGTTTCAGATGAACATTGTTTTATTGATAAGCTACAGCATGCCAAGCACTCAGTGGATGGAACTACTATATATTTAGGGGTGATAGATTGGCACTTGCGTATTGTTAGTGGTGTCAATTGTGATCAGGAAACTAGCCTATTTTTAGCCCACCATCACCAGATGGTGGGCTGCTCAAATCGCTTTTCGGTTGTGGTCCGTCGTCCGTCGTCCGTCCGTAAACAATTTCTTCTTATCGCAATTTCTCAGGAACTGCTTTATGGATCTTTCTCAAATTTGGTACACAGGTTCCCCTTGGGGTCTAGTTGTGCAGGATACGTTTTGTGGTCCGATTCGAAAATCCAATATGGCCACCAGGCGACCATCATGGATTTCCCCATGAAACCTTGTTATCACGATTTCTCAGGAACAACATCATGGATTTTCCTCAAATTTGGTACACAGGTTCCCGTTGGGGTCTAGTTGTGCAAGATACCTTTTCTGGTCCGATTCGAAAATCCAATATGGCCACCAGGCAGCCATCTTGGATTTCCCCATGAAACATTGTTATCGTCATTTCTCAGGAAGTACTACATGGATCTTTCTCAAATTTGGTACACAGATTCCCCTTGGGGTCTAGTTCTGCAAGATGCCTTTTCTGGTCCGATACGAAAATCCAATATGGCCACCAGGCAGCCATCTTGGATTTCCTCATGAAACCTTGTTATCGCGATTTCTCAGGAACTACTTCATGGATCTTTTTCGAATTTGGCACACAGGTTCCCCTTGGGGTCTAGTTGTGCAAGATATCTTTTCTGGTCCGATTCGAATATCCAATATGGCCACCAGGTAGCCATCTTGGATTTCCCCATGAAACATTATCGTCATTTCTCAGGAAGAACTGCATGGATCTTTCTCAAAGTTGGTACACAGGTTCGCCTTGGAGTCTAGTTGTGCAAGATAGCTTTTGTGGTCCGATTCGAAAATCCAATATGGCCACCAGGCAGCCATCTCGGATTTCCTCATGAAACTTTATCGCGATTTCTCAGGAAGTACTTCATGGATCTTTCTCAAATGTGGTACACAGGTTCTCCTTGGGGTCTAGTTGTGCAAGATATCTTTTCTGGTCCGATTCGAAAATCCAATATGGCCACCAGGCGCCCATCTTGGATTTCCCCATGAAACTTTATCGTGATTTCTCAAGAAATACTGCATGGATCTTTCTGAAATTTGGTACACAGGTCCCACATGGGGCCTAGATGTTCAAGATACCTTTTGTGATCCGATTCGAAGATCCCAGTTACGCTTCAAATTAATACGATATTTCCGTGTTGTGACGTTGCATCACAAGAGTCGGCGGATGAAACGATGGGCATATTCTATATATCGACTATAGAGAATATCCGTACCTTCACCTTTCATATCAAGGAGTTCAAATAATTCGGAATTAAAAAGTATTTCTTGGAGTTTTCTTCAGTCCATGCAGTTTGCAAGTGAACTACCCCGCCGTTTCGTCTGCCGGGGGTCGGCTACATGAAGGGACGTCACTCTTGTGACACAACTCGACAACTGTAGACTACTGCATGTTTCGATTCAAGGTAGATAATCAGGATTCAGACACTTTCGAAGTTTCAAGTTTACTGCAGGGACCAGATCCCTTCAGTATTAAGTATTGTACCATCTTACTATTTTCGAGCATGGTATCTTAAAAGAGATGTCTCAAACTAGCCCAGTAAACAGAACAGAATTAGCATTCGTTCCTAATTATAAAATCTTAAGTATGTTTCATAGCTCATGCCAAAGTGTCAAAGCGATATTTGTCTTCGCTTCCAGTACCCAATGATGACACTGGTGCAAAAATAAAAAAAAAATAAAAAAAATACTACAAAACGAAGACGAAGGATCCTCCGTACATGTACATTCACTTTCAGACTAACTTGTAGTCTTGTACTATAACAACCGACATAAGTACAGTTTCTAGAAATCTTGAAACTCCTGAAACTTAGAAAGATATCTTGGTGTTTTCCAGTGTCCCTTTTTCGATCTTTTTCGCTCAGATTCGAAATTCTGTAAACAAAATTACAAATCAATCGCTTGTTCCTAGTAACAATGGGCAAAAAGATCCTCTTGTCATTAGCTTACAATTATCGGACAATGGTGGGCGCCAAGATCCTTCAGGATCTCTCGTTTTCATTGCATTGAGTCGATCTTGTAAAAATATCCCGGTCTAATCTTTTTGTGACAAGTCTATATATTCTAACATTCCTTTCCATCTGATATCACACCAAAGTGAAATACATCTACATGTATTGGTTAAGCGCAAGGGAACTATGTTGTCGCTTTACTTCATAAATGTACATGTATTTCTTCGTACTAGACTCAATAGCAGTCCCTTAATCCCTCACGAACACAAGAGACAACCAAATTGGTGTGTACCCTTCAATGCATTTTCTATGATCAGAACAGGAAATAGCCATTTTACATCAAATACTACGGTAATTCCTCTAATGAATCGATTACCCTATCAGGAATCGATCACCCACGATTTTTGAAGAAAAATACAATCGGAAGTTGCAATAATTCAATCACCCCCCATTTTTAGTAGATCCCGTTCGTCATAAAAATTCCATGTGCAATATTGATGTGCACCTGTGGACCAGGGATTCATAGTTATCAAGTTTTACTGCTGTAAAGATGGTATGAATATCTCAAAACATGAAAACTGACCGTAAAAACTAAAAATTATACAATTTAGAAGTGAAATACTAAACAGTTTTCACAAAAACTCAAGTTTCCAAAGCGTTGTTGTGTTGACAACGAAGTCAAAACTCTTAGCCGACCAACTGGATCGGGAAACTTGGTGCCCATGTTAGACGAATGAGTAAATGAAGGTTCTCGACTGTTGACACTACAAGCATAGCAGCACGGAGCTGGCGATGAGGAATAAATTTCCACTCTTCATCTATCGATCGCCACAGACGGAATTCCAGCATTCTCAAATTGTTCAGTTTATTTTACAAACAGCACAAACAGGATCTAAACAATGTTTAGCCCACCATCACCAGATGGTGGGCTGTTCAAATCACTTTTCGTCCGTGGTCCGTCGTCCGTGGTCCGTCGTCCGTCCGTCAGTCCGTCCGTCCGTAAACAATTCTTGTTATCGCGATTTCTCAGGAACTACTGCATGGATCTTTCTCAAATTTGGTACACAGGTTCCCCTTGGGGTCTAGTTGTGCAAGATACCTTTTATGGTCCGATTCGAAAATCCATTATGGCCACAAGGCGGCCATCTTGGATTTCCCCATGAAAACTTGTTATCGCGATTTCTCAGGAACTACTGCATGGATCTTTCTCAAATTTGGTACACAGGTTCCCCTTGGGGTCTGGTTGTGCAAGATAGCTTTTTGGTCCGATTTGAAAATCCAATATGGCCACAAGGCGGCCATCTTGGATTTCCCCATGAAACCTTGTTATCGTGATTTCTCGGGAACTACTGCATGGATCTTTTGCAAATTTGGTACACTGGTTCCCCTTGGGGTCTAGTTGTGCAAGATACCTTTTCTGGTCCGATTCGAAAATCCAATATGGCCACAAGGCGGCCATCTTGGATTTCCTCATGAAACATTGTTATCGCGATTTCTCAGGAACTACTGCATGGATCTTTCTCAAATTTGGTACACAGGTTCCCCTTGGGGTCTAGTTGTGCAAGATATCTTTTCTGGTCCGATTTCAAAATCCAATATGGCCACCAGGCAGCCATCTTGGATTTCCCCCATGAAACTTTGTTATTGTCATTTCTCCGAAAGTATTGCATGGATCTTTCTCAAATTTGGTACACAGGTTCCCCTTAGGGTCTAGTTGTGCAAGATACCTTTTCTGGTCCGATTCAAAAATCCAATATGGCCACCAGGCAGCCATCTTGGATTTCTCCACGAAATTTTATTGTCATTTCTCAAAAAGTATTGCATGGATCTTTCTCAAATTCGGTACACAGGTTTGCCTTGGGGTCTAGTTGTGCAAGATACCTCTCCTGGTCCGATCTAAACAATGTTTAGCCCACCATCTGGTGATGGGCTGTTCAAATCACTTTTCGTTCGTGGTCCGTCGTCCGTGGTCCGTCGTCCGTCCGTCAGTCCGTCCGTCCATAAACAATTCTTGTTATCGCGATTTCTCAGGAACTGCCTGGATCTTTCTCAAATTTGGTACACAGGTTCCCTTTGGGGTCTAGTTGTGCAAGATACCTTTTATGGTCCGATTCGAAAATCCAATATGGCCACAAGGCGGCCATCTTGGATTTCCCATGAAAACTGTATCGCGATTTCTCAGGAACTACTGCATGGATCTTTCTCAAATTTGGTACACAGGTTCCCCTTGGGGTCTGGTTGTGCAAGATACCTCTCCTGGTCCGATCTAAACAATGTTTAGCCCACCATCTGGTGATGGGCTGTTCAAATCACTTTTCGTTCGTGGTCCGTCGTCCGTGGTCCGTCGTCCGTCCGTCAGTCCGTCCGTCCATAAACAATTCTTGTTATCGCGATTTCTCAGGAACTGCCTGGATCTTTCTCAAATTTGGTACACAGGTTCCCTTTGGGGTCTAGTTGTGCAAGATACCTTTTATGGTCCGATTTGAAAATCCAATATGGCCACAAGGCGGGCATCTTGGATTTCCTCATGAAACCTTGTTATCGCGATTTCTCAAGAACTACTGCATGGATCTTTCTCAAATTCGGTACGCGGGTTTCCCTTGGGGTCTAGTTGTGCCAGATACCTTTTCCGGTCCGATTCGAAAATCCAATATGGCCACCAGACAGCCATCTTGGATTTCCTCATGAAACCTTGTTATCGTGATTTCTCGGGAACTACTGCATGGATCTTTGCAAATTTGGTACACTGGTTCCCCTTGGGGTCTAGTTGTGCAAGATACCTTTTCTGGTCCGATTCGAAAATCCAATATGGCCACAAGGCGGCCATTTTGGATTTGCTCATGAAACATTGTTATCGCGATTTCTCAGGAACTACTGCATGCATCTTTCTCAAATTTGGTACACAGGTTCCCCCTGGTGTCTAGTTGTGCAAGATATCTTTTCTGGTCCGATTCCAAAATCCAATATGGCCACCAGGCAGCCATCTTGGATTTCCCCCATGAAACTTTGTTATTGTCATTTCTCCGGAAGTATTGCATGGATCTTTCTCAAATTTGGTACACAGGTTCCCCTTAGGGTCTAGTTGTGCAAGATACCTTTTCTGGTCCGATTCGAAAATCCAATATGGCCACCAGGCAGCCATCTTGGATTTCTCCACGAAATTGTATTGTCATTTCTCAGAAAGTATTGCATGGATCTTTCTCAAATTCGGTACACAGGTTTGCCTTGGGGTCTAGTTGTGCGAGATACCTCTCCTGGTCCGATTCGAAAATCCAATATGGCCACCAGGCAGCCATCTTGGATTTCCCCATGAAACCTTGCTATCGCGATTTCTCAGGAACTACTGCATGGATTTTTCTCAAATTCGGCACACAGGTTGCCCTTGGGATCTAGTTGTGCAAGATGCCTTTTCTGGTCCGATTCGAAAATCCAATATGGCCACAAGGCGGCCATCTTGGATTTCCCCATGAAACCTTATCGCGATTTTTCAGGAACTACTGCATGGATCTTTCTTAAATTTGGTTCACAGGTTTCCCTTGGGGTCTAGTTGTGCAAGATACCTTTTGTGGTCCGATTCGAAAATCCAATATGGCCAACAGGCGACCGTGTTGGATTTCCCCATGAAACTTTGTTATCGCGATTTCTCAAGAACTACTGCATGGATCTTTCTCAAATTTGGTACACAAGTTCCCCTTGGGGTCTAGTTATGCAAGATACCTTTTCTGGTCAGATTCGAAAATCCAATATGGCCACCAGGCGGCCATCTTGGATTTCCCCATGAAACTTTATCGCGATTTCTGAGGAACTACTGCATGGATCTTTCTCAAATTTGGTACACAGGTTCCCATTTGGGTCTAGTTGCGCACGATACCTTTTTGGTCCGATTCCAAAATCCAATATGACAGCCAGCCGGCCATCTTGAATTTCCCCTTGAAACATTATCGTGAATTCTCGGGAACTAATTCATGGATCTTTCTGAAATTTGGTACACCGGTCCCACATGGGGCCTAGTTGTGCAAGATATCTTTTTGTGGTCCAATTCAAAAATCAAAGTTACGCTTCAAATTAATAAGTTATTCCTGACTTGTGACGTTGCATCACAAGAGTCGGCGGATCAAACGGTGGGGCATATTCTATATATTGAGCATAGAGAATATCCATACTTCCACCATCTATATCAAGGAGTTCAAATGATTCCGAATTAAAATGTATTTCTTCAAATTTTAAATCAGTTTACTTTAGTCCATGCCTTTGCAAGTGAACTGCCCCGCCGTTTCCTCTGCCGATGGGTCGGCTACATGAGGGATGTCACTCTTGTGACTCAACGTCGCAACTCGACAACTGTAGACTATCGGTACTGCGTGTTTCGATCCAACGGAGATAATCAGGATTCAGACACTTTCAAAGTTTCAACATATCTGCAGGGACCGTATCCCTTCAGTATTAAGTTGTGTATTGGTACCACCTTGCTATTTTAGAGCATGGTATCTCAAAAGAGATATCTTAAAGTAGCCCAGTAAGCAGAACAGAATTAGCATTCGTTCCTAATTATAAAATCTTAGGTAGGCCTACGTATGTTTCATAGCTCATGTCAAATTGTCCAAAAAAATTGTCTTCGCTTACAATACACAATGATGACATGTGCAAAAAAACAAGACTTCTCTAACTTTGCTCATTTCACTTGTACTATAACAACCGACATGTCAAGTACCGTTTCTAGAAACCTTGAAACTCCTGAAACTTATAAAGATAATATCTTGGTGTTTTCACGTATCCTTTTTTCGATCTTTTTTGCTCAAAATAAATTCAAAATTCTGCAAACAAAATTACAAATCAATTGTTTGTTCTTAGTAACAATGGACAAAAAGATCCTCTTGTCATTAGCTTACCATTATCAGACAATGGTGAGCGCCAAGATCCTTCAGGATCTCTCGTTATGTATACTGTGATTGTCTTTTTGAATTTGGCGCCAATACTGTTATATGGAATATGGAAAAGGTCTTTGGATTATGGACGCAGATATTCTTTAATGGACGACGGCTGAATTATGAATGACGGACTAGACGCTTGTAATGCAAATCTAAGCGTTGCGTCGTAGTTAATTTCTTCAAATATGCTACATGAATAGGAATACAATTATTATCACTCGAGGAAAGTGTGAACAAACCCTGTCGTTTGTCGTTCATAGCCGCTTCCCCACGTATCATTCCACTGTTTGGAAAAAATCTCCTTAACTGATCTTCAAACCAAATTGACCAACCAATAAGTTATAAGCATAGTGTTTGGAAGCTAATCGATAGCTGTCAGGGTCGAAAGACCCCATGATGAGATTTCTCGTTTCTATGGATATTCGTAGGAATCTGCCGCTCAATAAACTTACTGGTTTCACTAAGCGATTCCGCCGCTGAAAATGTAGCCATGCAAAATTTGAATGTGTAATAGTACAAATGTATACGCTCAAACTTTATCTGATAATTGATCATTGAATCAGTTTGACCTAAATTAGAAAACTTGGTGGTAATTTTTGAAATATACAGATAGCAGTCGTTCGGCTATAATTCGGCCTTTCACTAGATTATCCATGCGGCAATTAGTAGACAAAACGGTCAACAGTTTTAACATACGCTTCCATCATAAGGCCAACAACAGATTCCCTTACTTATTAAAATATCTGATGTCAGGTAGGAAAATCCTGAAGAAATCATTCGAGTGTAGCAGTGGATCTGGGATTGTTTATTTGACCCACTGTTCAGGAATCAATTGCTTAATGGTTCTAGATGCTTTTGTTTTATAACATTTACGGTAAATGAAATTGGATTTATTCGCTTGGGGAACATCATGCTGAGAGAAAATCACAGCCACAGTTTGATCGAGTCGCATAGGTAAATTCAATGTATAACGAGGCGATGATGAGGATGATGGTGATGACGATGTAGTGCTACAGTAGGAGAACTACCCTATTTTGGGATTTGGTGACTAGTTTCACCTCTATGTAGGTGTACATGTAATAATCACAGATAGTGGCATTTCTTTTGATTTCACTGACGAGAGACGTAATTTCAGGGATACAGCATAGTTTGTTAGTGAATTATCATTTTCCAATGCAACAGCGAATATTTGTTTCTGGTTGAACAACATATAGATTGGCAAACCTCAAGAATCTAAAGTTGCGACTGTTTTCTCCTACTTAAACGATAGCCTCCATTGTTATAACGGGTGTAGGTTATTGTTCACGAATCTGTACTTTCATAGGCGGTTTGTTCCGTTACGTAATTCGATGACTATTATTGTACAATGAAGGTGCAGTCACGAGGCCGCTTCTCCTACTCAGTGGTATATTGACATACTTCATGTAAGATGACATGGATTTTGTCGAGAAATCAATGGTCTTGGTGTACGAAAAAGTGGTATTTGCTGTATATTTGTTGTAAACTTGTGTCCCTTTGATCAAAACCATCGTTTCGCTTTATTGATATTATAATTTGACTTTTTATCATTTTGTTGTATGGCTTTGTATTTAGAAAATGTACCAATATTCGCTTTTGCGCCTGATCGGATCATCGCCTGGTTCTCTTCGTTCCAGTTGACGTGGCTGAATTAATAATCGTGTTATTGTATTTTCCGCACCGCCATGCCTGTCTGCACGACGTGTATTGATATGATGAATCAGCTGTAAGTAATTTGAGCAGGTCAACACTTTTGAGGGCACCTAGAGACTTGACAGCAGAGTCGATCACATCTTCACTGTGAGACCGCCTGCATTTTTAATGGTCTTTTGTCTCTTGATTTGTGTGACTACGTCTAACCGAACTAACCTCACCGACCACGGACTTTCATAGGATGGACAGCAACCAAGGATTTACTCTGTAGAAGCGATTCAATCGTTTTGGATTTCGAATATGAATTTACCAGCAAGTGCCTTGCTTCGCTTTAAATTTGCGGTGGGCTTTTATAGATGTGTTGCAGATTTGAAACAGCACACGGCTCTTCACTATTGCACAACAGAAAACTTCACCAGCCTCGTGTGTACTAATTGACTGGAGGGACCACGCATCAGTGGCTGTAGTACGTTCCAGAAAAAATAATCTACAGTTGCTGAATAGTGTGACGTCACAACTATCTTTCAAGCCTGGCGAAGACGGTCGTCGCGCGTGAAGAGAGACAAGCATGGTGTAGCCTCGAGATTGTGTGCTATACTATATAGCATCCAGGAGAGATGACCGTATGACATCGCCTTGAGATCCATATCGTGATTTACAGATTATCATGTAAATCATTTACTACCTATCAGTATGAATAATTCTAGTATGAGGTATAATTATTCAGCTTTCAACCTGAACGAGAATAGTCCGGTGATAAGGTCCTCAAGGACATGCTGATGCAGCGAATTGAAGACGGAAATGGCATGGGACACAGGTGTTCGTGTAGGCTGTAGGCTGGTAACGCATGTACATACATTATATCATCCAGACTTATCCTTTGTAAACAACCTTTACATACTCACAATTTATTCCTTCGGGACATTGAGAATATATGCTCGGGTTGGTCTCACTACATCGATTTACAGAAATCACAGAGGTCTGCGGCATGTGCACATGAATATGTTTAATACTATCACGGAAGGTCAACTTTGGAAATCAATCAACTCTGAATTGACTTCACACAATGTCTTATCGTCCAAGGGCGTACACTTGGAAATACAAATAATGAAGCCAAGGGAGAAGAGGGCGGAGCCTCGAGGTCTTTTTACCTTACCAGTTCTCTGTGATACTCATTCTGAACTAGCTAATAGTTCAGCTAAACTCTGAACTATTCGAACAAAATCGACAAAAATAGATTAATTTTAATCGGACGCGGTATGAAAATATAGGTATCCAGCTTGTGGGCATTGGGAATACTATGTTTGAATGTGTTTGCATAGTTGAGATGTTTGCATGCCCGTCATTTGTACATGAAAAGCCATTAGAACTCCTAATATGGAATATATACTGATCATTGTTCTATATTTCAGCATCTAATTTGCCGTCATGACGATTGCATATAAACACACATCGCAAACGTCCAATTATCTATACAGGTTAAAAGATATAAGAAGTGTTCGTAAGGTTTCAAGTGATTAGCTATTGTAATTGGCATAATTAGATCAATGGTAGTAATAACAGTAGGTAGAACAATGGAGAGCATTCTGTCAAGAACAATTGAAAACTATGAGATTATATTCATCCACACTGCCTTCACTGTTCGCATATACACTATGAAATTTGTTGTGAAATGTACAGCAATTTACTGTACCGTTCGTGCATTACAGTTGCCACTATTTGACTGTAAAATATGCGGTAAATATTGCGAAAACACAAGTTAATCTAATTTTTTACAGTAATTTACCGCAAATTAGCAATATTTACTGAATATTTTACAGTATATTACTGGCAATTTCGTTGCACTAAAACTATAGTAAAAGTTTAGCGTATATCTGTCTCAGAACTACGGTGTTTTGATAGAGGACATCTTGCAAATCAAATCTAGACCACCTCTCCAAATTCACAATGCACAAATATTCCGGAATAATGCTTGTGAAACCTAGGAATTCCAATCTTACCCCTAAAGTTCTTCAAAAGGAATGACATTTATTTCAAAGCAGCGCGTGTCCTGGTAAGGAGATGCCAATTGTAAGCAGATTGACTCTCCTGTAGGACAAACTCTCAATGAGATACCACGTCTTTCTGGTAAAAAAAAAATAACAAATGTTCTGTCCGTTAATAGTATCCATATATCTGTTGCTTCCCATGCGGATATTGGCACCTGATTCAACATTCAATGAGAAGCCGACGTCTACAAAGTCTTATACGACAAAAATCGTATTAGAACCCAAATTCACGTAGAAACCTAATAACATAGTAGTTACGTACATGGAAGACATGTGAGTTCAACAAATTCTAAATAAAAAAATGGTATGCGCTAAAGCGCAATCAAGCCATATTTCGGGAAATATTTGAACATTATACATTGTATTTGTCATTGTTCTGGTCTGTCCACGACAATTGCAGTTGTAGTTTCTAGCTTTGTAGACTACAATTGATTTTATTTATGGGGAGTGTGGGGTTGATAAATTTCGTATACGTTCATATTCCAAAGCTACTGCACGGAAAAATATATTGCCGTAACAAACGGAACGATAGAAAATTTAAATCTATTTCCAGTGTTTATTGTTTACGATTACGTCTTCGAACAGTTGGATGATTGGCCTCGCGATCGTATCTCAAATTGAAATAATGCTCATCGTATGGGTGTTTATATGAAGGGGAGTCAGGTGTGTCGCGTAGTTACTACTGTGGAAAAATAAGACCACGAAAGTATGCATGTTCATCCCATGATTATTTGCATATAGGGAAATAAATACAAAATGATTGGCGACAGTACAAATCATTTCATGTAAACC
>JAVTVY010033151.1:0-14000 GCA_036873755.1 Hanleya hanleyi | reverse complement strand
TGATACCTCACTCGACCCCATCGGACTATTTTATCTAGGGACTACTTTTTCTCCGCGGAGGAATACATCCCCTGCTACAATTGGTACTCTCCTGTGCTGCAGGTAGCTTTTTGGTGATTCTGCCGGAACTATACTGCACTTGACCTCTCCGACCTCCACGTGACCTCCACAAATGACCTCTACATCCGGGTGAAAGTTAAGTCATTTTACGCAATGTCTACTACTTCTGTCATGGGCTAGATGCAACAGTCAAGGAGGCCAGCATGTAAATAAATTATTGGAAATTATATATGAGGATACAAAATATATCAAGTAAAACTGGTACCATAGAGAACGAAGATATTATGGCCAAAATGATTATATCGATCAGCCAACTAACATTTTTGGCTGGCAGTACTTCAAGAAACCGTAATTGCGTTTTACTCTCAGTTGAAAAATAATCTCTATTTTTTTCGGGCACATCAATGCTTGGTTCATTTTCATTTGCTGGTATATTTTTACCTTAACATACATTTTAGCATTATGTTGTTAAATGTGAAACGTCAAATTTAGCAAACATATATGTGTGACTAAAGCAGTAGATTAAACGTTAGAATATAGCATGGTATAGTTATGGAAATTGACATAGTTACATGTGACTTGAGAAACAATCTATGATTTGATCTCAGGAAATGCATACCAAATGACCACTCCCTCCCACCCCCGGAAAATTGAGATTCAATTGGACAGCATAATTTGGAAGTTTCCAAATAACCAGTCTAGCATCAAATAGATACCAATATCAAGAAAACAGGGCATCGTCATTCTGTTGGTATATTTGGGCGAATTTTGAGATTGTTGTCTTTCCCAGTGCGTACATGATCTCGCATGTGTCATTTTATATGCAACAACAACAACTTGGAATATTTTGACTGCTTCGACAGAAGTTATGGTTAACCCTCCATGCCCCATGTTCCCAAAAATCTGGAGCTCTCAAAATAGCGAGAGAGCATTGAACGAAGCAATGTATTACATTCATTTCCAGTATTGTGCCAGTGTATTAAAGGGGAAAATTTTGGGAACTGGTTGCATATAGATCTGGAATCAACCATCCCCAAGTACATGTTGAACTCTATTGAAATGGGCATGTAGCTTTATACATGTAGCTGTAACTAAGACGGAATAAAGAGGAGAAAAATCTACCTCAATATTTCCTGCGAGATGGCAAAAGGGGAGAGAAATCATATTCGGCGAATGTATAGAGGAGAGAAAACCTTATCTCACGACAGCACGACAGTGCGACAGTCTCCGAGCTACCTTACTGAAGACGGAATTAAGGGGGAGAGAAATCTGAATCAATATATTCTGTGAGAGGCGATAAATGGGAGAGAAATCTACATCGGCATCTTTTGTGAAGGGATGGATAGAGGAGAAAAAGATTTACCTCAAGACAGCACGACAGTGCGACAGTTTCCAAGCTCCTGTACTGAAGACTGAATAAAGGGGCGAGAAATCTACCTCAATATTTCCTGCGAGGCGGCAAAAAGGGGAGAGAAATCTACCTCAACATATTCGGTGAATGTATAGAGGAGAGAAAACCTTACCTCACGACAGCACGACAGTGCGACAGTCTCCGAGCTACCTTACTAAAGACGGAACTAAGGGGGAGAGAAATCTGAATCAACATATTCTGTGACAGGCGATAAAGGGGAGAGAATTGTACCATGATCTATTCGATGAAGGAATGGATAGTGGATAGCTCCACCCGACGAGCAACCACCCCAAGGTACCAAGGTGAATTGCCACCCGAGTGGCCATTCGGAGTCAGGTAAGGAGCGTCAGACTTCAGGACCAGGCGGTCCGGATCAACCGCCTGGATTACCCCAGCCATACGCGCATTCGCGTCCGGCCGGAGAATCCCAGCGTTCAATCCGAACACCACCCGGGGGAACGCCATAGTCCAGGCACAGGCATCTCCCTCCCCCCAACAAAACTATGCAAATGAATCGGATGACCGTTTGACAGATGAGCCGAGAGGATTGAGATGCAGCGATCTCGCGCCAAAGATTCAGTGGGCACGTTCTCCCGGCAGTGAATAACCACCAGAAGATTCCGCTGAGCTGCAATCGGAAGAATTTGATGAAGAAAACGCTCCTGAAAGTAGAGAGCTGCGTCATGGTGAGAATGAAGATCGAGGCCGATCTCGCCCAATCCCACACATCGCGGATGTGCCAACAGATGGAATAATTGGTTCATCACTGCTGACAACACGGGAGTACTGGCTTCGTGTGGATGAATTCCAAAAGTAAACTGACAACGAGGATCCGACGAAAGCAAAGGCAGGTCTGACCAGGTTTCCGGGAATACAAAATTAGAAATAAGGTACTGGAGCTGTATTCGTGAATCGCTACGATTTGTTCGGCGTTCCAAGGCCTCAACGGAGGGGACATCGAACTTCCGCAGAATTTTCTCTAAGTGGACGTGAGTGTCTATGGTGACTGGGGCGGAAGCCAAATCCGGTATCTCCATTGGGATCTTGGCAGGCAGGGTGGTTGAAGGTAAAGCTGCAGCAGGAGTTTCTATCCATACTGGATTCCCGCAGATGTTCAGAAGAGTGTCTAGGGGGGTTACCGAGGGGGAGGCTCCCAATGAATGCGGATCAAATTGTCCGATAATAGCGGCCAGGGCTTCCCAGTGAAACAGAACTGCCACGCTGTTTATTTGGGAAATTGTGTACTCCGCCTTCACCGGGAGTCTCAACACCCCGGCCATCACCCGGAACAACGCTGCCTGGGTACCTGGAATCTGTACATGTGGGTCAATGGTAAACAACCTTTTCTTAAGGATGGTGTCCAGCAGAACATCTATTACCGGAACTTGGAGGATCGCCATCAGAATCTCGTACAGCCCGAGGATCTTGTATATCCATCGGACTAAATTAACATCATTAAAGAGTGCTACCTCCGTATGATCTTGGGCTTCTACATGCTTATGAAGGAAACATAGGGCTCCTTCCTCCGCCTCACACTCCCAGCAACACCTGTCTGGGGTCAGAAACCAGGGCATATGAGCAAACTGAACGGGCTTTTTCATTTTCTGTGGAACTACTTTCCTGCAGACGGTACACTCATGATCTACAGTGGGCACCCCTATACGCTTCTGCAATGCTGAAACAGGCAATGAGTCACCAGGCAACACGGGACCAGGCAACACGGAACCAGGCAACACCGTGGCATCCACCTCCCCACTTGCCTCCCATGTATCAATGATGACATACTCATCCCAGTCGATATTTATCGACGACTCTTCTACTTCTTGTATTTCACTATCCATTACTGTGGGAAAAGGACGACACGATAAACGTTTGTTTACCTTGGAAATAATCCAAGGATTAATGGCTTCCACTGATCACAAAATTGAATTCATCTTCACACATGCACAGGCTCTGTAAATTAATATTAGCTATACTTTAACTACTTATATGACGCATCAATTTCATATTCATTACCTACTTCATTTTACAAACCATTACCATTAAAATACTAAAACCTCCAACATCTTTTTGTATTAAAACACCCTAAAACCATTTTCTATATTTTTTTCTTAAATTCATACGCCCTAAAACCTAACTTTTTCGGTAATCACAGAAATACTATATAACGGACCAAAATATCTACATTCATCTACCTTGTAGTGCTCCACTGTACTAATCCCGTGTATACATTGAAAGATAAGTTGGAGGTCGTGAAATTCGACCCCCCCCCCCTTCTGATTGGCTCAGAGACGAAAACCTCCGAATCAGAAGTCACGACCCCTCAGTCGTCGTCTAACCTGGCTAAAGGGTGAGTCAGGGGAACAACGGGTCTCATCGAGCGGATCAGGAGAGCGAAAGATGGGCACAACTGAATCCGCTGCCACCAAATCAGGGCAGCTGTCAGACTCCGTCCCGGGTGGAGTTATTATCCCCCCGGAAACAGGCATAGTATCATCTACATCCACTGAATATGGCAGGGACTCATCCAGCATTAGCAAATCATGCCGTCGGCGACGAATCCACATGGAAACTACTCTGTCTTCGCAACGACGCAATGCATCATGATGTAATACATAACTGCGTTTCCGACTCTCGACCTTATAAAGGCAAGGACTTTTGATCTCCGTCACTAGGAAGGGACCCGCATAAATTGGACGTAACTTCCTACTTTGTCACGTTTTTGCGGAGAGGTCTCTTTTATAAACTAAATCCCCCACCTCAAATGACCTTTGTCGTATCTTGAGATCGTATGTACGTTTCTGTCGTTGTTGAGAAGTTTTAATTTGGCCCAATGGTTCATCATTTGTTTGAGCTATGTTAAACAGAACATCAACCGGGAAGCTTATCTCCAGCCCCAACATCAGCATGTTCGGGGAGAATCCGGTATCCCTGTTCACCATAGAACGAATAGCCATACCTATGCTCATCCCATTTACTCTGCTTGCGTTCCAAGTAACAGCGAACTATCTGCAGGAGTATTCGGTTATAACGTTCTACCTGACCATTTGAACAAGGCCGATAAGGGGTTGTCCTCGTCTTAACAATGTCTAGGAGACGACAGAACTCCTTAAAAAGATTCCCTAAAAATTTCTGTCCCTGATCTGTGTGAATTTGTAACGGCACACCAAACCTACATACAAATTTGTCTATGAACGCTTGGGCCACCAGCTCGGCAGTCTGAGAACTAAGGGGAGTGAACTCTATCCACTTGGTAAATTGATCTATCATCATCAAAATATATTTGTTCCCTTTCGAACTAGTCACAAACGGCCCTAAGATGTCCAAATGAATTCTCTCCATGGGGATCCCAGCATGGAACATCCCCAAACCTGCTCTAGGGTGTAGGTGTGTTTTTTTGTTACGATTACAAACTGAACAAGTCCTCACATATAGCTTAATGTCACGACTCATTGTAGGCCAGAAAAAGGACGCCTCAACCTTTTCCACTGTTTTCTTGTGACCCAAATGACCCGCCACCTTGGCGTCATGTGTCAGCTCCAAGACTTCAGTTCTAAGACAAAGGGGACCACTAACTTTAGTTTCCCATATAACGGACCCTCCCAATTATAAAACAGAAATCCCTGTTTCAAGATCAACTTTGATTTACATAACCACAGATGCTAAATACAGGTTTTCAGGCTCCACTCCATCAGCTAACCATAACATAATTGGTTTTAAATCTGGATCGGAGAGCTGTTTCTCCCGGATGTCTCCCGCGACATATGGCAAGAACTCCATCCCAAGGGAATTTACCTCATCCGATTCTACTCCAGTCTCTGTGTCTAACACAGAGTCTGTGATCTCTACTGACTGAATTCCAAATACTATATTCAGATCTTGTTCCTGCGGAAACCTACATTAGAATCCCCGAAGTCAGATGCTACCTGATTCATAGGCTCAACCTTCTCACTGACAGATACATCCGCCTCAGCATCGCCAACACCCACATATCCAGCGATAGGCTGAAACTTGCAGTTAGACCCTAACAGTGACACAGGAAATGCCCCTCGAACCCTTGCCAAAGGGATCACATCATCAACATCAGTTTCAAACCGTTCCCACTGTTGATGAACCGCACACATCTGTCACAACCGCCACAAGGTAGTTGCCCTGGCGTACAACCTGCCTCATAACAATTACAGGATACCCGAGTATCCGGAATTCTAGAGAAACCATCAGCATTGGCGTGCTCGGCACCTGATCGATGAACTATCTGCATGTCAAATTGACTTAGCTCCTCAATCCACCTGGCAAGTTGGCCCTCTATATGTTTGAAGCGAGTTAGCCAGACTAAACTATTATGGTCTGTCCGAACCATGAATTTTCTGGCGGAGGGCGGAACAACCTGATAAAAGTAACAACTGCGAGGAGTTCTTTCCGCGTTGTGCAAAATCTGTTCAAAAGTCTTTTGCTGTTCCTCTCCTCACTCAAAGTTGGAGTAGTCCATTTCGTTACAGCAGAGATATTTTCCTCTGTGATCGAAACACCAGCCTTATTAACTTTCTTTCCCAGGAAGTTAGTTTCACGCCTAAACAAGGCACACTTCCACGGCTTCAGTTTCAAGTGATGACCCCTAATACGCTGAAATACCACTCTTAAGACTTCGAATCATAGTCCAAAAGCTATCACCCATGTCTACGATATCATCAATATAAGCTAGGACCTCTTTCCAAGTGAGCCCATGTAGCACGTGATGTATTGAGCGTTGGAACGTGGCAGGAGCGTTACAGAGGCCGTATGCTCGAATAAACCAAATTTTGTGATGAACGCGGTTTTATGGCGATCCTCCGGACTAATGGCGATCTGCCAATAGCCGGCCGCTAAATCTAAAGTACTGAAAAATGCGGATCCACTTAAGGTATCTAAACATTCCTCAATAAGCGGGAGAGGGTACGCATCTTTTACCGTTCTAAAATTTAGCTCGCGATAATCTATTGCATACCTCAAGCTACCACCTTTCTTTCGTATTAATACCCGTGCCGCTGCCCAATCAGATGTTGACGGCTGAATAACTCCGGCGTCACACATAGCCTGTAAATGTTTTTCCTCTTCCTTTTCGAACCCCAGGGACGAGCGTCTCATTCTCTGTCTCACAGGTTTTGCATCTCCGGTATCAATTTTGTGTTCGATGTCAGTATATTTCCCTAAATCTAAATCGTGCTCAGCGAATATTCTAACATTTTCTAATGCTCTTTCAAGATTCGTGTGCTCTGGACTACTCTCTACAGCACAGATCTGGGCACCTAAATCAAAGGTCACCTGTCGAGTTGACGATCTAACTGATACCGATTTTTTATTTTGAATCGACGACGTCACATATTCCAGAGCTTTTCTCACCGTCCGAGGACGCTTCTCCAAAGCAAGGATAGCGGCGGACCTTTCCCTACAACCTCTCAAAAAATGATCCACAGCAAATTCCTGAACTACGTGTTCGGGTAGTCTAGGATAGGCATCCCGCGCCAAGGCAAGACACCTATCGGTGAATTCGTCCAAAGATTCCTGCCCTTGTTCTTCAGTAAACGACCTACGTCTAATAATTTCCGGCGGATCCTTTTTATCGAAGCGTTGTTTCAATTCCCTAAACAAAAGAGAGTAATCTTCCCTAACCTGTCTAGGGCGATTTCTACAAAAGTCTTTCCACTGAGACACTCTCTCAGTCTACGGAGTTTGCTCCGAACAGACGAGTTATAGAGTTTTGACGCGAAATGCGAATGTGGACCACTTACTAGAGTCCCCAGAGAAAGTGGGCAATTTCGGTGGATGAGGGCCATATTTTCTTTGCCGTGTTCTATAGTTCCCAGACCTACCCCTATCCGTTACAGACTCATTATCTGAACTAGAAAACCCGGGTTCCGATTCGCTCTCAGAATCGGTTGAATCGTCAGAACTCGTATAATATTTATGACTACGACCTCTGCTACCATTCCGGCAGTCAGAACTCCTAGTTCGTGAAGCAGAAGACTGCAATCGTCTACTATCCTCAGGGGTGTGTGAATCTTGAGAATCGGCCTCTACGTTAACCTGATCCCGGGACCGGAAATTCCTGCCCGAATCCCGGCTGGAATCACGAGGTCCGATTTTCTTATCAGAATCACAACTTAAACCTCGGGACCGAGAATTCCTATCAGAATCCCGACTAGATCTATCTCAGTGCTTGCACGAAGATTTCCGAAGTTCTAGCTTCGAGCCTAAACCGGTTTGGAGAAGTTATATTCGGAACCAGCCCGGACGAGGCAATCTCCTGGCATGTACGATTTATTTCGTCGTAACAGGGCTAGCAGTTTGGAGCGTAAAGCTACCTCTGCAGCACCCCTCCCCGTTTTCTTTTTGGCGAAGATCTTACTTCGCCCTTTAGAACCCTTCCCTATCTCAGGCAACCGCCTTTCCAGCGCTGACAACAATTACTAAAATACAAGACAAAGACCTGAATTCGCCATGTTATATTACATGTGACAAAAAGCGTAACTTGCAGTGTACAAAAGTACCCTGCTCTCTAAAAGCACCCAACTTCAATAAAATGATAACCCCCACTATTCCAGTCTCATTAACAGACTGTCTATAATTACACCCAAACTCACTAAACATCTCACTCAAATGGTCGGCCTCATGGGACTGATCACTTTATTTCTCAGAAAATATAATCCGCAGGCGAACCTACCAGCTACATGACCCCAAATAATACAAAAACATCATCCAACCCACGACTGGTGTAGCAGGCCAGCCTACCAGCAACATAGCCACACTAAACACCAGAACATCATACAATCCACGACTGGAACAGGCCTCTAATCTAATAGCCGTCCAGACTATAAATTGGGCTCCCCATTCTCTCTCCCCTTATAATTTCAAGGCTCATCTTCACCAGCGGCCAGCACTTTCAAGTAGAGAGGGAACATACAGGGACGAATTACAAGCGTCTAGTCCGTCATTCATAATCCAGCCGTCGTCCATTAGAGAATATCCGCGTCCATAATCCAAAGACCTATTTCATATTCCATATAACAGTATTAGCACCAAATTCAAAAAGACAATCATAGTATACATAAACATAAGCTTGTTTCCTCCAAGAGAGAAGCGGTCAACAGTTTTCAATGATGCCGGCAAGACATCATGATGTTCCAAAAATATCAAATCCGTATCGCTGATCAGTATTCTTAATCCATAATATTCGTTGTAAAGTCGTCATCTAAGAATGATGTATCTCAGTTACGCTTTGATTGTGACTGTTCATATGAGTACCATGAGGTTCTTGAAGTACATGGGTTCATACGGCCCCTAGCGCCGGGTTAAGCGGAATTAGACACAAGTTACGAAACGTAGCGCCATAGATCTTGCACGCTACGTTCGTATTATGCTATCAGCATGCGATATGTATCGCCAAATTTGAGAAACTTTGAGTGGAAGCGCTTGGTGGAATAGCCCTGTTTTATAAGTTTCTGCAACAATGTTTTGTGACGTTGGTTAAAATCATCATATTTAACACAGGATCTAGCAAATGCTACTAAGCGAGATATGTATACGCCATATGCAGGTCCCACTGGAATATTACTATCCAAAAAGGGATAGTTTACGATGTCGAAATTGTAATCATCTCTTTTGTCATAAAGTCGACGAGAGAGAATGCCCGCTTCATTTTTATAGAGATAGAGATCTAAATAAGATGTGCCTGTAGGGCTATCTGTAGTTTCCTTCAAATCCAGTGAAGGTGGATATATCCTTCACTGCGTCATTTATATAGCGATTATCCACAGCGAGAAGATCGTCTATATAGCGTTTGGTGAATGAGAAAGAACGGGCTTTGAATGGATCGGTTTTGAAAGCGCCTGCATATAGTCATATTCATAAGAGAACAGATACAGGTCAGCCAACAGGGGTGCACAATTAGTACCCATTGGAATACTTATATGCTGCTGATATATTGTGTTGCCAAATTTCACATAGATATTTTTAATAAGAAATTCAAGCAACTCTATAAACAAAGAAACATCCCATGAATGATATCTCTTGTATGTAGTCGAGCTAAAGAATGCTTTATGGCTTCCGACATTAATATATCTACGATCAGTTTTCTTGAACACAGATACTATTAATGAACTTATACAGTCAATAAGGTCCTGATGAGGGATTGTAGTATAGAGAGTCGAGAAATCCCATGTGGATACATGTCGGTACGGTATGTGACCTTTAGCATCAAGTTCTTCCGTCAGACATTTTGAGTTTTTCAATATCCACATACATTCCACGCCAGAGGTCTTAGAAATAGTGGCGCAATACCTTTCCCAAAATGCTTTTACCTCCTGAAGGGCCCTCGTCAATAGGGCTGAAAGAAGCTTGGTGGTGCAGCTTCTAGAACCAGCTATGAATCTAGCTTTGTATGGTGATTTATGCATTTTGGGAGTCCATTATATTTTTGGTATGTCGTTATGATTGGTTGGAAGACAAATACCTCTTTCCCTGAGAAACTTTTTGTGATTGCTAAATAAATCTTCCAGAGTAAATGCAGTTTGGGAGTAAGTAGACGTATTTGATGAAGATATGTCTACACTCAATTCTTTAACCAGCACCTGGTAATAGTAATGTTTACATATGAATATTATATTATTCGGAGCTTTGTCTGCTGGGACTATGACGAATTTACTCTGGAAATTTGCTAGAACTTCTTGCGAATTGAGGTTTCTCAGTACTTGTTTTGCTTGGGGAAGAGTACTTCTGTCAATACGGCGGATTGTTTCAACGACCTTGCTCTTGGTGAGGTCCAGCCAATCAGCGAGTACTGTAGGTTCAACTTTTTCTCGCTTAGACCAATCAATAACGTACTGTTCTAATGCAGACAGGACTATCTTCTGGTCGGCCTTCAGATTTATTCTTCTTGGCTCTCTATATTTAGGTAATTTCAGATCCTTATCACTCACCACATCAAGGTCACCAGTCACAATATGTTTGCATGGTGTATAGGTAAAGTTCGACAATTCACAATCACAACTATAGCCTGCTGACGTGTATAAGTTCCAGTCAAACTCCTCGACAGCATTGGAGTAATTGAATATTTTGGTGGCTATAGATTTAGTATAATTATATGAAATGCAAGGAGGTTCTGTGAACTTGAAATTAGTTTGGTACAGCGTTGCGTACCTCTGGATCATTCAGGATTCGAGGTAAATTAATGATGTCCAGTCCTTTATCTAAGTAGTTGAGTTTCAAGAAATTACAAGCGTCTAGTCCGTCATTCATAATCCAGCCGTCGTCCATTAGAGAATATCCGCGTCCATAATCCAAAGACCTATTCCATTTTCCATATAACAGTATTAGCACCAAATTCAAAAAGAGAATCATAGTATACATAAACATAGGCTTGTTTCCTGCAAGAGAGAAGCGGTCAACAGTTTTCAATGATGCCGGCAAGACATCATGATGTTCCAAAAATATCAAATCCGTATCGCTGATCAGTATTCTTAATCCATAATATTCGTTGTAAAGTCATCTAAAGAATGATGTATCTCAGTCACACTTTGATTGTGACTGTTCATATGAGTACCATGAGGATCTTGAAGTACATGGGTTCATACGGCCCCTAGCCCCGGGTTAAGCGGAATTAGACACAAAGTTACGAAACGTAGCGCCATAGATCTTGCACGCTACGTTCGTATTTTGCTATCAGCATGCGATATGTATCGCCAAATTTGAGAAACTTTGAGTGGAGGCGCTTGGTGGAATAGCCCTGTTTTATAAGTTTCTGGAACAATGTTTTGTGACGTTGATTAAAATCATCACATTTAACACAGGATCTAGCAAATGCTACTAAGCGAGATATGTATACGCCATATGCAGGTCCCACTGGAATATTACTATCCAGAAAGGGATAGTTTACGATGTCGAAATTGTAATCATCTCTTTTGTCATAAAGTCGACGAGAGAGAGAATGCCCGCTTCATTTTTATAGAGATAGAGATCTAAATAAGATGTGCCTGTAGGGCTATCTGTAGTTTCCTTCAAATCCAGTGAAGGTGGATATATATATCCTTCACTGCGTCATTTATATAGCGATTATCCACAGCGAGAAGATCGTCTATATGGCGTTTGGTGAATGAGAAGGAACGGGCTTTGAATGGATCGGTTTTTGAAAGCGCCTGCATATAGTCATATTCATAAGAGAACAGATACAGGTCAGCCAACAGGGGTGCACAATTAGTACCCATTGGAATACCTATATGCTGCTGATATATTGTGTTGCCAAATTTCACATAAGATATTTTTAATGAGAAATTCAAGCAACTCTATAAACAAAGAAACATCCCATGAATGATATCTCTTGTATGTAGTAGAGATAAAGAATGCTTTATGGCTTCCGACATTAATATATCTACGATCAGTTTTCTTGAACACAGATACTATTAATGAACTTATACGGTCAATAAGGTCCTGATGAGGGATTGTAGTATAGAGAGTCGAGAAATCCCATGTGGATACATGTCGGTACGGTATGTGATGTTTCGATTATGTTCACTGGACGATATAACCGAAAATACGCTACGAGGAGTACGAGGAGCCAGCAGTCTGCGTGCACTCAGACACGATGACCCAGCGCACACCCACCCCCGCAACAGGCTACCTCACCAGAGAGAATATCCATCAGAAAAACTGAGAATGAAGAACATAACCATCAACTATAACTCAAGCTCACACAAAAAGAAATCATTGAGCTCATAACTAGAAGAGGGTTGAGACTATAATCAAATAATGACGCATTTATTCACTCCCCGAGTGGTGGCTATGTTAAACTTCACCTCACTTTCATGAACATACCACACAGCTTAACACAGACAGAAAAACCCCATAAAGAACACACAGTTATAAAATCTCACACTCCACCCATAACACACTAAACGTTTTACGCCACAGCGCAAACCACAATATTCGAACAACATCCAACTCCCGAATACACACCAGAGTTTCTCCCACATTACACGTGCGATGCCGCAGCACAAACCAGTGTTTTCCACACACTACACGTTCAGTGACACAACACAAACTAGTGCTCAACACACACCGGAGTTCTCCACACATTACACGTACAACGCCACAACGTAAGCCAGTGTTTAACACACCGGGGTTCTTTACACACTACACATACAATGCCACAGCATAAACCAGTGTTCGACGCACACCGGAGTTCACACGCTACATGTACAACGCCACAGCGTAAACCACAGTGCTCAACACACCAGGGTTCTTCACACAGAACACATACAACGCCGCGGCGTAAATCACAGTGTTCAACACCCCCCCCTCCCCCGGAGTTCTCCAACACACACGATAAGTCCAGAACAATATTGCCGAATACACATTACATTTCACAGCACATTAGCAACAATTTGAGTCTAGAACTCAATTTCACAGTGCTCCAAATAAACATGCTGTGCAACAAAAGAAATTCAAAAGCTCAATTCCACAATGCTTCAAATAAACATCCTATACAACAAAAGCAAATGCAATTGATCCTCCACTACATACACGTGATGGCACACATGAATATATCCCCACAAAGCTGTCACTGGCAGAACAAAATAAAGCCCACATTAAACAAATCACCACTCCATAAAAACTCAAACTGCAAAAAACCTTCCTCTCTCAAACAACCAATACCCCATCTCCAAAATCCACTACACACCCATTGGCCAAGAGAAACTAAAAAACTAGCCACAGGCCGTCAACCGAAGGCGCCAACACCACATCTCCAGTACAGCGAAAATCTAACACAAACAGTGGTACCTACCTAACCAGCATTCCCATACTGTTCATTCCCCCAAATGGTACCTGCCTAACCAGCATTCCCATACTGTTCATTCCCCAAAATGCACTAGTCAACCAAATGGGCGAAGTCAACCCCTGGAGACTCAAGTGGCCGTGTTTAGGGCACGAGTAAAAATAGCTGCGGTGGTCGGAAGGGCCGTGATAGCCAAGGACGAGGGAACCTCTTATTTATCCCTTCCCTTACTGCCTACCAGCATCCGGGAAATTTCCCACTGAATCAGCATTAACCACCCCCACCGGATCTGCCATTCCGTAGACCACAGAGTAATGCAAAAGTTACAACTACTACTGCGGTCCCTGGAAGAAACGGGGGAGGTGGGTTTGGACCATGAGGTCCAGGAATCTGCATGGAGCGCCAGTGTCCGGCAGACTTTCTAAAGGACATCCCGACACCGGCGGTCCAACTCGACCTACCGGTGGTGATTCACTAGTTTGGATTATGAGGGCCACCCTCCTCAGCCAACCGAGCATCTACTCGACCTAACCGAAGCCCATATGCCTCAACCTTCTCATGCACTTGGCCCATCTCTTTATCTAAGTCCAAAGACTTCTTCTACTCGACATGCACTTCGACCATTTCTCACCCCCTTCAATTGTTTGCAGTGCTTCCTCTATTATCATTAACACATTAACGGCCCCAAATCTGCCATGTCAACCAACGTGGAATGATATATAA
>JAVTVY010033150.1:0-15081 GCA_036873755.1 Hanleya hanleyi | reverse complement strand
AGGTTGAACATACGGACGTCTAAGGGGAAACATTAGAAACTCTTCTATGTTTGGAGGTAGTTTTAGTGAAAAACCCGGAAGTGACGTCGCAACCCCCACGTGACCTGCGCAGCAGAATGGAAACGACACCCTAGTGTAACTCCCTCACCTAGGCTTCACATGGATACATCACTCGATCCCATCGACCCACTAGGGGCCCACCTACACCCCAACACGTCTATTTCTATACTACGGCCAGACTGCGCATGCGCAGAATGCCGCTAGTTCAACCCCACACACAGCCCATCAGATGCCCCTTCACGAATGCTTCACTTTGATACCTCACTCGACCCCATTGGACCATTCGTGGCTCCCCCTAGCTCCAACACGTCTAGCGGGACCCATACAGGGTCCAGTTTTCGACACTAGGTGACCACATCCCGACAAAAATGGCCAGTTTTCGACACCGGATGTGCCGCCATCTTGAACATACGTGCCGCCATCTTGGATATGTCCCATAATGCACCGGGTCAAAATACTCGCTTCTGATTGGACGAGTGCTGTGTGACGGATTTGAAATACTCGCTCCTGATTGGAAGAGAGCTCCGCATTGCATCTGCGCATACGCAGAATGATATTCCTACCGCACACCCAACCCATTAGATGCCCCTTCACCTAAGCTTCACTTGGATACCTCACTCGACCCCATTGGATCATTAGGGACTCCCCTACATCCCAAAACGTCTATGCGCATGCGCAGAATGACGCTAGTTCAACCCCACTAGTCCAGTCAGATGCCCCTTCACCTAGGCTTCACTTTGATACCTCACTCGACCCCACTGGACCATTATTGGCTTCGCTAGCTCCAACACGGCTATTTCCATACCCTTGGGCCACCGCGCATGCGCAGAATGACGCTAGTTCAAACCCACTAGTCCAGTCAGATGCTCCTTCACGAATGCTTCACATGCATACCTCATATGACCCCACTGGACTATTAGTGGCTCCCCTAGCTCTCAACACGGCTATTTCCATACCCTTCGGCCACCGCGCATGCGCAGAATGACGCTAGTTCAAACCCACTAGTCCAGTCAGATGCCCCCTCACCTAGGCTTCACATGGATACCTCATACGACCCCATCGGACCATTATTGGCTTCGCTAGCTCCCAACACGTCTATGTTCATACCCTTGGGCCACCGCGCATGCGCAGAATGACGCTAGTTCAAACCCACTAGTCCAGTCAGATGCCCCCTCAACTAGGCTTCACTTTGATACCTCACTCGACCCCACTGGACCAGTAGTAACTCCCCTAGCTCCAACACGGCTATTTACATATCCTTGGGCCACCGCGCATGCGCAGAATGACGCTAGTTCAGCCCCACACCCACCCCATCAGATGCCCCCTCACATAGGCTTCACTTTGATACCTCACTCGACCCCACTGGACCAGTAGTAACTCCCCTAGCTCCAAAACGGCTATTTCCATATCCTTGGACCACACGAGTTGTCTCCCTTGCGTCAATGTGTGCAGATGGCGCTCTGATGCCGTGATGTGGAAAGGGCGTCCCCATACCATCCTGGGGCCGCCATTTTGTTTGTTGTTTTCTTGCGGAGATACACGGGACAATAAACGCTCGACCCTAGGGTGGTACAGATGCTAGACTGATGCTATTAACATGGTACAACACCTATAGATTATGTTTATTACTAGGACGTCCGCGAAATACTAGTACCCATCCTCCGTATGGCAGAACTGTACAACCCAGAACAAGTCTAGACATGCCTTGATCACGTGATCGTCATTGGGAAACCCCCACTGGGGAATCCCCCACTGGGAAACCCCGCCACACTTCCGCCACAAATCTGCGCAGAAACACCTGCGCACTCGTCAAAATGTGGTCTGTAATCACCTTATACTACTACTATTTGGTCCCACCACCACCACCACCACCCACAAGCCGCCATTTTGGTCCCACCACCACCACCACCACCCACAAGCCGCCATTTTGGTCCCACCACCACCACCACCACCCACAAGCCGCCACTTTGGTCCCACCACCACCACCACCACCCACAAGCCGCCATTTTGGTCCCCAATGACCCCTGTGACAGAATACTCGCTTCTGATTGGCTGTCGCTGTGACGTCACAGAGGTCATATGCAAATTTCTGAGGTCAATGAGCGTCAATTTCAGTAGAGTATACTACTCACATCCTTGAAGAACTACATTTGGTGTATACAGTTCCCCTCCTGGTAGCATTTGCTAGATCCTGCAAAAAGAAATCATTACTGTAGTAACTGGTTCGATAAGGGTATACAACCAAACATATCCAGTCAAAGATTCCGACGATAAACATCGTACACTGACAAAAAAAATCTTACCAAAGTTTACAAGTTAAGGTGTCCTGAATAACTTGTGTCTAACTCCGTTTGACGCAGGGCTATGGACTGTGTGAACATCGTACATTGTAAGATCATAACATCTTGTTGATACGGATAGTCCACCATTAGAAGCTAGATTGTATCTAAATATTTCATTTTATACCTGATTAGAATTGGACGTCAGTAGTGTAAGCATGAGAGATCGGAGCCACCTGTGAAGTATTCACTGGAAGTGACGTAATCATCGGAAATGATGTACTAAGGTCAAAGGTCAAGGTCACATATCAAGGTCGGGGTCAATGTGGAATGAAAAGGGTATCGGAAGAAATGAGAAATGAGAAGGGTACAGGATGAAATATGAAGGGAGCAAGGTATACAGAGAGAAAGAATTTGAAATGAGAAAGTGTTACGTCTAAACGATAATAGAAAAACGCAACAAAAAAACTTTTGTGACATCAAGGATTAACAATCAAATATTTATTTACAATACTAAAATCATATACAAATTAAGTTAGGTCAATACAGCAAATAAATGAGAAATATAGTCTTACTGTTCAATGCTATACCGGTGTATCTCTCACAGTCCGTACTAACGTGAAAATCTATATACAGTCCGTGCCGACGCGCAGAAATCGCGTTCCTGTATTTTGATAGTCCACACCGCTCAGCCGTTTACTGTTCCAGCAAAGGGTCCAATCTCCGACAGTTCAATCACGTAGATAACACAGCGGTCAAACACAGGAGTAATCCAACAGTCAGTAATTCTCAGGCAAAGGTAATATCCAGTAGCACAATCTAATGCACCTACATAGAAGCCAGTTAGAATCCCTCCTAGAATGACTAATTGTCCGGCTATTTATACTCTATGTGGCATTCCAGTACATTCTATCAAATCAAGAAGCTTCCACCGGTACAGCATTGACGTATGTTCTCACCCAGATACGATTACAACAGCTTCTAGAAAGCTCGAAAACTCACAAAACAGTATGTAGCTCTATCATTCCAGAAACATCGACAGTCCAAGGATAGTAAATTACAATATCATAACAGTCTATGTATAGATGGCGCTGTGACCCAATTACTGCCGTCATACGGGTCTCTTCGTATATCGGCCATTTGCAATTATGATAATCGGTCACGACTTCGAGAGAATTCTATGATTATAATCACAGAACAGAATGTAACCAAGTTTACATCAGCTCTATTATTCTAGAACTGTCCTCAGTGTCTAATTTTATACTGTAACACCATGACAGAAAGGTATAGGGTGCAATGTGAATTAAGAAGAAAGCAGAGTATAGAGAGAAGGAATCAAGGTGAAATAGGAAGGATATAGGGAGCAGTGTGAAATGAGAAGGGGGTAGGGAATATAGAGGGAGATCGATGTGAAATGTGAAAGTGTGTAGGCTGCAATATGAAATGAGATGGGGACTGGAAGCAATGAGAAATTAAAAGGAAGGAGGGAAAAGAGAGAACTAAGCAATGTGAAATGCGAAATGAGAAGGGTGTAGGGTGCAATGTGAAATGGGAAGGGTATATGAAGGATGAGAAATCAGAAAGGAACAGGGTCCAATAAGACATGGGAAATGAGAAAGGTGAAGGGAGCAATGTGCCATGTGAATGGTATAAAGAATAGAGCCACGAGAATAAGGTTCGCTGTGTGAGTTAGGTAACGCTACATATTAATACCAACCATGACCTGCCGATTGCATAATCGCTCTTGACATCTGCATGCACAAGACAGTGAAGATCAATACCAGCAGTTGATACGTCACATCCTGCTAATTACATAATCCCTTGATAACACATGTAGTCAGATAACTCATGATATTTGGAGATTAATGCCAGCTGTGATTTACTTTCTAAATGGATTAAGAATACTGATCACCGATAGGGATATGATAATGATGTAGAAAACTAGTCTTTGTCTATGTATACTATGATATATATTTTTTATTTGGTACTAATGATGTTAAAAGAATTAGGTTTTTAGATTATGGACGCCGAACATCGGCTTCAGTAGAGTTATCTCCCTTGTAGATTCAGGGATTTCCAGCCTTAGGAGAGTCATCTCTCCTTAGAAGCGTTACCTCACATTTGATAGAGTTACTTCTCTTCAGTTGGGATACCGTGGTTAAGTCGGAACTCGAAGCTCGGTAAAATCCAGAGCTCGGCAAAGTATGCAACGATACCTATTAAAATAGCATCAATATGATAATGCTGAGTCGCGCATACGCGTTTTAGTTCTCAAACTTAGGTCTTTGAAACAAATAGCCATATCGACAGAATTACCCTTCCCCAAGCACAACAAGTACTGAGGAACCCCAACTCGGAGGAAGTTCTAGCAAATGTCTAGAGTAAATTCGTCATACTCCCAGCAGATAAAACTTCAAATAATATAATATTCATATGAATATATTACTCTAGCCAGGTACTGGTTAAGGGAGTATAAGCACACCATCATCAAGTAAGTCTACTTACTCCCAAACTACATTTACTCTGGAAGATTTATTTAACAAGCACAAAACATTTCTCAAGGGAAGCGGTATACCAAATGCGTACTGGACTCTCAAAAACGCCATACAAAGCTAGATTCGTAGCTGGTTCCAGAGGCTGCACCACCAAGCTTCTTTCAACTTTATAGACAAGGGTCCTTCAGGAGCTAAAAACATTTTGGGAAAAGCATTGCGCCATTATTTCTAAAAACTCTGACGTTGAAGGTCTGTGGATATTTAAAATCTCAAAATTTAATGCGAAGGGATACTTTCCGTACAGACATGTATCCACATGGGATTTCTCTAATCGCTATACCACAATCCCTCATCAGGGCCTTGTTGTCCGTCTTAGTTCATTAATAATATTCGAGATCAAGAAAACTGATAGCCGATATACTATATACAAGAAATGTCATTCATGGGATGTTTCTTTGTTTATAGAGTTACTTGAATTTCATATTAATACTATCTGTGAAATTTGGTAGCACAATATATCAGCAGCATTTTGGTATTCCAATGAGTACAAATTGTGCACCACTTTTGGCCTACCTGTATCTGTTCTCTTATGAATACGACTGTGTATAGACACTTTCAAAAATCGTCCATTTCAGAGAGAATTAAGATTTAACGTCCCGTTATTTCAGTGGGACCTACATATGACCTACACACGTCTCGCCTAGTAGAATTTGCTCGATCCTGTGCAAAATGAGACGAGTTTAATCAACGCCATGTAACAGTATTACATAAAATTTTAAAACAGGGCTATATCCCAAAGCGCCTCCACTCAAAGTTTTTCAAATTGACAAAACAGATGGTATGCCGATAGCAAAATACAAGTATATAGTGTGCAAGATCTCTACTGTTACGTTTCGTAACTTTTATCTAATTGCGCTTAACCCGGGGCTATGGGCCGTATGTACTTCAAGATTCTCATGGTGTTCATATGAACATGCACAACCAAAGCGTGACTGAGTTATATCATACTCTAGATAACGACTTTACAACGTATACCATATGGATTAAGAATACTGATCTGCGATACGGATTTAATATTTTTGGAACATTTGATATTTTTGGAACATCTTGCTGGAATCATGGAAAACTGGTGACCGCCTAGTTTTATGTGTACTATGATTTATCCTTTTAATTTGGTGCTGATGTTATTATATGAATACGGTCTATGGTTTATGGACGCGGAAATTCTTCAATGGACGACGGCTGAATATTGAATGACGGATTAGACGCTTGTATTTAAATATTTGGTCATTGCAATATCTACTTCTGGTCTGGCTAACTGCCATGGTGAAACTGGTAAGAGCTAGTTAGGTAAAATTTGACTAAGCTTAATACCATGAGGCCAGCTGCTACAATGTGTGGTTTCATCCCAGTTCCAAGAGGTGGAACAAATCTACGTATTGAGGGTTGAAAGCACAGTTATATGTAGGATTTGAGCGATTAGATCGCAATTTTGTGATATACTGCAGTGCTAGTTTAATCCTTCGAAGTTCTAAAGGAGATTCATCTGCTTCGACAAAAAAAGCTTTCTTTAGGTGATGTTCTGAACGCTCCGAGGCAATTCTTACTCTTTTATGGAGAATAGAATCTAGCTTTGCCAAGTTTTACTTGTTTACACCGTTGTAAACAATATAGAGCCCTAATCAAGCTTTGAACGAATAACTGATCGATATAAATGGAGAAGCGTCTGCTGATCTCCTCCCTACTTATAGCTGGCAACTACCTTCAACAAATGAAGAGCTTTTGTGCAATTAGCTGAGATACGTCATTATCTAGATGACGACTTTACAACGAATATCATTTTAATTAAGAATACTGATCAGCGATACGGATTTTGACATATTTGTAACATCATGTTGTGTTGCTGGCATCATTGAAAACTGTTGACCGCTTTTGTCTTGCAGGAAACTATTCACTGATTTTTTTTTGATTTTATTTGGTGGTAATGCTGTTATATGAAGAAATTCCTTAGTGGATGACGGTTGAATATTGAATAACGGACTAGAAGCTTGTATGTTCCATCGATGGCAGTCATATGTTCTTACATATATAGCGACGAAAATTTATTTCATTGCGTTTAGTAATATCTTTTCAAATGTGTACTGTCGTGGTGTCCAGCTGTTTTGGTCAATATAGGCTCCATTTTCGTTTCACACAACAGATAGACAGTGGAATTTTCTGGTTCGTTTAAAATAGCTATAGGTCCATTAGAATAGGATGAAGAAAAGTATAATAGCTATATATCGTTTTAGTCCATTTGCTTCTCTTTGGTAACATTTTCATGGAGTGTTATACTGCCACTGAAATCTTTTTTTTTATGGGGAATCTGATGGTGGGATCAAAGTCACTGGGACAAACTGTGCTTCAATGCGAAATGAAAGTATACGTGGAACTCTGGCAAGATTATTTATCAAGTTAGCTACGTAACACAGTAACAGATTACTACTCTGCCTTACTCAGACACTTAGAGAGAAATCCTTACGTTTGAGGAAACCTCTCCAGCTCAAGGCGATTCGATCCTACAAGAAATCGATGAAGTCAGCGATGCCCCTTATAACATCTTTGTCGATATGATGTTAACTTGAGAATGGACTTGTTTAAGTATTTGATTAGAGATCAAATGGAAACTTTCGGCCTGAGAAATATTCCTTATGTTCGTTATTTTTTTATTCCAAGATCACTTTATGTCGAATGTATCCAAATTTTTAATCTTAGTCGAACTGGATTTTATTACGTAACACTGAGACATGTCTCCAAAGTAAAACAGAAAATATTATTGAAACTAACACTTTGTCCATCCAAAGCAGAAAATCGAAGTTATGCTCTTTTGAAGTCTCACTTAAAACTGTCATGCCTGTTGAAAGTTGCATTTCAGATTCGCCATTTGAGATTAACCATTTGAGATTCACGATTTAAGGCTAACCTTTAAGTTTCAATACCGTGACACATTTATGGTTCAAGTTCAAGTAAATTTTATTTTAAGACGAGGGAGTGTTCAACATAAAAACATTAGCTCTGAAGAGCTATTGGTCGTCTATAAAACATATTAACAATAACAGAAACAAGACATGGACATATATGTACACAAACGACAATAGACGAAGCAGAACAAAATTGCAGCACATTCATGCGATTAGATAAAACTGGTATACTTTGTTAAGACATAACGTTCTAACACACTACATAAAAGTCGTATATATTGAGGATTAAATATTATTGATAAGAATATATCACATAACTTAAAATATATAAGTGATACATATAAGAACTAGCATGCAAACATATTTATCTATAATATACGATAAAAGCATAAAGCATTCGGACAAGTACATATACAAACGAGTAATTTTACATCACATTGTGTTTACGAATGGACAAGATGACTATCTGCACATAGTATATTAGTGGCAGGAACAAGCGATGCATGAGCATGTTTTCCCATTCCATGATTGTATGAGCCTGGTAAATTGATTTAAGCTGGTAGCAGCTCTCATGCTATTAGGGAGCTCGTTAGTAGTATACATAGAGTAAAACGGAAGGATAGCGCGTCACTGCGCATGCGCGAAGTGAATTTTTGGGTTGCCATAGGGGGGGTTCGCATACGTGAGTTAATTTTTTTTTAATGTGAGTGGGTGGGTTTAAAATGGCGGCCGTTTGACGTCCGCCATTTTGAACCCACCCACTCACTTGGGTGCACTGATTGACCTGGGATGTGAGTGGGTGGGTTTAAAATGGCGGACTTTCTGGGTCCGCCATTTTGAACCCACCCACTCACGGGGGTGATTGAGTGCTATGTGAGTGGGTGGGTTTAAAATGGCGGACGTTTGACGTCCGCCATTTTGAACCCACCCACTCACTCGGGTGCACTGATTTGACCTGGGATGTGAGTGGGTGGTTTAAAATGGTGGTTTTTGGTGTTGTGTGTGTAAAATAAGGGTCCGCCATTTTGAACCCACCCACTCACGGGGGTGATTGAGTGGGTGGGTTCAAAATGGTGGCCGTTTATTTTCTCTGGGACGTTGAAAGTCCGCCATTTTGAACCCACCTACTCACTCGGTTGCACTGATTTGACCTGGGAAGTGAGTGGGTGGGTTTAAAATGGCGGACTTTCTGGGTCCGCCATTTTGAACCCACCCACTCACGGGGAAAACGTATAAAAGCAGTCGATTTTTAGGGCAAGGGGTGTATTCAATTGCACTACTTTGTCGAGCACTCTGATTTACCTGACCTGACCAGCCAGCCTGCCTGTTTCACCTCTAGTCTGCTTCACCTCTAGCCAGCCAGCCAGTCAGCCAGCCAGTCATCCAGTCAGCTTGCCTGTGTTGTATGGGCTGTGAACCTTTTACTTTTGCTTAGTGTTCATTTTTTTAATAATCAAATAGCTCCAAAAACGTCTATTTCCATTCTTGCGCATGCGCAGAATGCTGATAGTTCAACCCACACCAGTCCATCAGCTGGCCCTTCATCTCACCTTCACATTGATACCTCACTCGGCTCCATCGGGCCACTAGGGGCTCTCCTAGCTCCAAAAAAGGCTATTTTGCAGATAAATGTCAACATCGGGTGTACGAAGATTTTTTTTTTTTTTATTTTAGAGGTAGTGCGTCGAGTGAAGTATTAAATGGAAGCTGACGTGAAATGCTTCACATTGATACCTCACTCGACCCGATTGGACCACTAGGGGCTGCCCTAACTCCAAAAACGGTTATTTTGAAGATTGCGCATGCGCAGAATGCTTATAGTTCAACCTACACCAGTTCATCAGATGCTCCTTCACGTTACCTTCAATTTGATACCTCACTCGACCCGATTGGTCCATTAGGGACGCCTCTAACTCCAAAAAGGCTATTTTTGAAGATTCATATTTTTTATATCATCTTCGCGCATGCGCACAATTACCCTAATTCAAGCCCATACCCAGTCTATCAGATGCTCCTTCACGTCACCTTCAATTTAATACCTCACTCGATCCGATTGGTCCATTAGGGACGCCTCTAACTCCAAAAAAAGGCTATTTTCATAGCCTTTGGTCTTCGCGCATGCGCAGAAAATTCAAAATAGCCTTTTTTTGGAGTTAGGGCAGCCCCTAGTGGTGCAATCGGGTCGAGTGAGGTATCATTGTGAAGCATTTCACGTCAGCTTCCATTAGATAGCTCACTCGACCCACTACCTCTAAAATAAAAAATCTTCATTCACCGGATGTTGATATTTATTTTCAAAATAATCTTTTTTGAGGTTAGAGGCGTCCCTAATGGTCCAATCGGGTCGAGTGAAGTATCATTGTGAAGCATTTCACGTCAGCTTCAATATCATACCTCACTCGACCCTCTACCTGAAAATAAAATTTTGTTGACTTGACGTATGAAGATTTTTGTTTTCAAAAAAATTTTGTTGAAAAAATTTTTTTTTGGAGAAAAAGGATGAGGGGCATTCTGATGTTAGTTGGTGTGCTTAGTAAAGAAGTTTTCTCTTCCGGAAAGATGGGTTGGCCCTGAAAAGGGCCGTTGATAGCGTGATACGACACACTCAGGCGCGGAATATTCTCTTCACGCCTCCTATATGTTTTCTGCATATCGGACATTTTATTTTCAAATGGCACTCGCCGGCATCAATGCATCGACACATCGCACCTTGACACGTCAGGGTTACCCAGCAATCCTTGCATAGGCAAAGATGTCCACAGGGTAACACGGCATACCAACTTTCCTCCTCCGCACAGATACTGCATCGTGTTTTTTTCTCCTCGACACGGCGTTCTTTCTTGAGTATGGTAATTTGCGCTTCCATTCCATTCAGGGTCGTCTCCATCCCATCCAGCCCTCTCTGCATGACCATAATCTGTTCATTGAGTTGGATTATCTCGACTTGGTGGCGACAGGGTTGTGGTGTTTCTGCCGCTGAAATTGTGGGAGTTTCGGCAATGGTAGGAGGTCCGGCTGTAGGGGCTTCAGTCCTTATACTTTCAGTGTAGACAGGCGGTGTCATCGTGGTTGTTGTGGGAGGTCTACTAGAATTTAGCCAGGGCAGCTCGTCTTGTTCTCCACTTTCCGTCACATCACTGTCGTTTTCTTCCATTCTGTGTATGTCTTGGTCCTGTTGTTCACTCAGTCTTCGCAGCCGGCTACTTTCTTCTGTTCTCACTTCTTCCCGCAATTGTTGTGCGAGTTCTTCGGTACTGTTGATTAACGTGGATTCATCTTCAAGTGCTCGTTGAAAACTGGAGATGATCGTCAATTGCCTTCCATCTTCTTCTTCATGGGCAACGATTTCTCTGTGTTCTTCTGTCTGAGCAATTCTCGGGTCTCGAGTCGGATGATGTGTAAACAGAGGGGCACGTCGTCTTCGAAAACTCATGATGGTGTATTGGTGAATACATATCAAAATTATAGGCTTTTTATAGTCTAGTGGGGAGGTGAGTACAAAATGGCCGTGATACACAGTCCTCCATTTTTAACCCACCCACTCACCGGCGTCAGTGAGTGCAATATATAGGCTCACCCACTGTATATTGATTGGGTGGGTTCAAAATGGCGGCCAATCCACAGACGCCATTTTGAACCCACCCACTCACCGGTGTCAGGCAGTGCAAGAATCCTACTGTGCTGTGTATGTACCCCTTGTCCCAAATCATTAAATTTCTTATGATTTTTTCGATAAAACCCGTCACAATTTTCATGGAATTATTAGACGACTGTCACCCAGAGTCTATACACGTTTTTTTTAGTCAGGAAAATTAATTTATTTCCCATATATCTGGTGTTTCAGACTCCCGTACACGATTTTTATGGGTTTAAATTCAATAAAAATTAATAAATAGCGGTAGTGTGTAGCGTTAGACGGTTAAAAATTTTTTATACAATACATTGAATTGCCTGACTGCAATTTGCAATAAAAATCGAGGTCCGTTGACAGGTATTGAAAAATGACAGTCGTTGTTGAAACCACAAGATAAAGACAAAGAAGGCCCACTGTATAGTGCTGTGTTACCATTGCCCAAGCATTAAAATTTCCTAGTTTTATTTCGAATCATCAGATTTTAGTGCATAATATTGCTGAAATAATGCCAACAGAAAACTCAGAGTCAATTTAAATATTTATTTGTATTGAGCAAATTACAAGAATTTCGAAGAGAAAAGAGCCGAAATAATGTCTGTCTGTCCTGGAAATCAGCTGATCAGCAATAAATCGACATCTCCGTGACCTTCAATGAGATTTTGACATTAGGTTTTACCCGCTTTTATCACAAATCATTATAAAGAAATTGTCACACCCGGTGAACTCCTGAAACCCACATCCTACCTGAGAGTTTGGTAAGATATTCCATTCATTCGTTACCGTTCCCGTGGAGTAGAATTTCATCCATCAGCTTTCACTGTTGTGGTGCCAAACACAAAAATTTACAAATTATACGGACTGCCACGATAAGCGTTCCGTACTGCACATGTCCGATAAAATCCCTCCAGTCGTTACAGAATGTTGATTCCACAAAACCTGTTCGGTGGCCTACATTATCGTTCAATCGCTGATCATAAAGGCTGCGTTCATTCTCACCAGAACTGTAGGCCTATACACTTCGAAATCTGTGAAAGAATATCAATTTTCACGTTTCCTGTCGGATATCACACAAATTGATGCGTCTGCTGGAACACAGCACACTCCCTCGATTTCAGTCTACGTGTGACATGCAGGCGATGCATGATGCAGATCACATTATTCATCTCAGCGGATACCGAAATGGAACAAAGTTCCGTTATACACTGCAACAGAGAATGTTCTCCCGCTCAGAAAACACAAAATGGCTACTGAACACCAAAATTTCCCGGATAATAAAGTCGTTCAAACCACAGCGCCATCTATACGCTTTGGTGCAAGGGAGACAACTCGGACTAGACCAATTCGAAGATCATGTCCGCTATATTTAGCCTGAATGGGTATAGGGGTGATCGGGTTTTTTTATGGCTTTTACTATGAGCTATGAGGTTGATCATGTAGAATACGATGGAAAAAATTTGAAAGTACCGCGTAGGCTTGTATATAGATCCATATAGACCCATATACACTCATATACTGGGATATTAGTATGTATCAATCCATACGGGGTGGACATGTTGGAGCACTAGTGGCCCAATGGGGTAGAGTGAGGTCTTATTTTAAAGCTCTCGAGGAAATAAATAAATAAATAAATAAATAAATAATAAAAAAATCAAAAAATCGGCGAGTAGTAGACGAAGGGAAAATTGGAAAGTATTGACCATGCCCCAGAATACTTCATATGCATATCACGGCCTTAAGGCCTATGTAAGATGTAATCTACATCACAGTTTAGTAGTATAAAAGCGCAATTCACCTTGTCCCTTCCAAAGAAATAAAATCGGCTCTATTTTACAGGAGTATATACGCAGGTGACGTGGGTTGTCACGTCACTTCCGGGTTTTCACTAAACACTACCTTCAAACATACAAGAGTTGCAATGTTCAACCGCCGGGGTGTTTTCCCGCCCCAGCGCCCCGCAGCGCGCGCGCGCGTCATCCCGCGTCATCCCCGGCAGTGCGCGCGCGCGTCATCCCGCGTCATCCCCGGCAGTGCGCGCGCGCGCGCGGACGCGGGTCAAAAGGTCAAAGGGTCACCTCCAGGTCAGACGGTCCAATGTCCAATGAGACAATGTTGCGGTATCGCTATAGTCAGAGCTTGAGCACAAAAAAAGGGGGATTCTAGATGAACCTGGGAAAGATGGGCAGTTCCATGTGGACCAATCAGCGGTCGAGAAAAAGAGTCAATCAGCGGTCGAGAAAAAGAACCAATCAGCGATCGAACAATCAGCCAATCGAATTGGGGTATTCACGGTGTGCTTTCGCTGACGTCCGCGCCTACAGCTGGGTTCTTGTACACCCGGGTAATGTTTTTCTGGACATGGATGGGTTACCTTTGGCTCCATTCTAGGCCACTGATTGGCTAATAGAACTTATAGTCATAATCTATACGTGTTGGACGAGTCTCTTCACTCACCGTATACACGTACCTCAATGAAATGCCTGCTCCAAACCTAGACCAAAAAACACGTACTTGGTCTGTAGGCTGATTTCATTGGCTCTCTATTTTTACTATAGTGCTCTTGCATTCTAACCTTGATGGGTTACCTAGCACTGATAGTCATAATCGATACGTGTTGGACGAGTCTTTTCACTCACCGTATACACGTACCTCAATGAAATGCCCGCTCCAAACCTAGACCAAAAACACGTACTTGGTCTGTAGGCTGCTTTCATTGGCTCTCTATTTTTTACTATAGTGCTCTTGCATTCTAAACTTGATGGGTTACATTTTGTCCCCATCCTACACCACTGATTTCAGTTTGACTGAATCTCCACATTGGGCATTGATGCATTAGGAATAAAACACACAAGACAGGGTTTTTTGGTGAGATCTCATTTTTTTATTCATTGAACAACAACAACGTGAGAACAACCACGTGAAAACTCAAGCCCAGAACAAGGGGCTTGTAATTAACTGAAGCCCAGAACAAGGGGCTTGTCATTAACTGAAGCCCAGAACAAGGGGCTTGTCATTAACTGAAGCCCAGAACAAGGGGCTTGTCATTAACTGTATGTACATTGAAATAATTCAAGCCCAGAACGGGGCTTGTACATTGAAATGATGGGCGGCCCAGTCATAGACGAGTACATCGCGGTCCTCGGCCTGGGGTACTCGTCAAACATCTGTACGATAGTAGATAAGGGTCTTCCCCGGCATCGATGGTACAGGTAAAACAAGCAATATTGTCCGCACACGCCACTGGTCAGGCTTTGCAACGTTTGACTGTTCCAACACCACGTCTCTGTGCCTTGATCCATAAAGTCTGTTAAATCGGGATGGAGGGGTGGCAGGCCGTACGGGTCAAAGTATTCGCCCTGCTCTTCTGTCAAGTACACGGCCACCCAGTGTTCACCGGGTCGATCCATCGGGTCCGTGTTGAGAACGTAAGCAGCCGGATACATACGGTCTCATGGAAACACATCTCGGGCGAACACCCCTTGAAAGACCCTACGTGTCTCTGGGTCATTCTCCAGCACGGTGGTTATCTGGTCTGTATCCATGTTAGGTGAAGTCACACAGCACGTTGCGCGCCTTGTCCACTTGAATGATGTTGTCAAACTCGGCGTAGCAGATCACATTGACGGTGCTCCGGAGGGCCCGTAGAAAGTGGATTT
>JAVTVY010033149.1:0-13995 GCA_036873755.1 Hanleya hanleyi | reverse complement strand
CCTGGGGTTTGGCCGCTCGAGAGAGAGCCGACAATGCTCTATAGGCTGCCGGACTGTCGGGACTGTAGTATAAGTTATCCAACACCTTCTCCCAGCGCTTCATGGTGACAAAATGATGATGGACCCTGGCTCTATCGTTTATTTATAACGGGCATATCTTGGGCCTGAGTTTCTTTCTGATTTTCTTCGTGGACTTCCACAGTGGCCATGGTCAATGACCAGTCCAACTCGTCTGATGACCGCTTGATAAGCACTTCATCCACATCCACCACGGCATCTTCCAATGCAGACCATAGATCAGGGTGAAGGGTAAAATGCACTGTACCTCCATCTAGCCGAGCCAATTGAGCAAAGAAAGGGCGGCGTCGGATGTACACATCGTGACACAAGTGGATGAGGTCGCCGTCCAGTTCACCAGACAACACCCGTTTGAATTTGGTCCAGCCCTCCCGGGACAGACGAATGTGAGCCGGGCACGGCTGTGTAGGGTCCGCATCACAGACGTCTCCCACCTCCTCCATGATATCGACCTTATCCGCATACACGTGCAGGAAAACCTCGGGGGTCAAGCTGAAATACGCCAGTACTATATGCTCCGTCATGGTCAGTACGTGAATGGTACCAGATTTCACTGTCTCTCGCATTTATAGGGAGAACCCCGTGAGATCAAAGGATCAGGTGGTCATGTCATTGGGCTGACTGAGTCTAGCGGGGTAATCAATGGCATCGTCGTCGGGTTCATGTACTTGTTCATGGGGTTCAGCCATTGGCCCCGCGGCTTCATCACGGATTTTTTCTTCTTCTTCATCGTTCTGGCCCGTCATGTGTGTGTGGGTGGCTTCATCAGGTGACACTGTCATTCCAGCCTCTGCGCATTCTATACATATAGTATTTTCTCCATCCGCTTTTTTTTTCATTAGGTTCATCTAGTGCGTGTTCGATAGCATGAGCCCATGCCAATTGGTGGGGTGATCGATCGTCGGGTATAAATAACTGGTCCACCAGAGGGCCTATTTTCTCCAAGGCTGACCACAGAGAGGGAGTTAGGAGGAAACTTCGAGCCGGCTCTTGGTAGCGTCCCACCCGTGGGTAGAGCGCAGTATGGTATACGTAGTTGGCCTTGTCCAGGTGGATCAGGTGTCCGTCTAACTCTCCGCTCAACACTCGTTTAAACTTAGTCCAGCCATCATGCTCTAGTGTCACCCTATCCGATAGAGTCTCAGCGTGCTCAAAGCAAATATTTCCACAATCTTCGACCAGGGTCACTTTAGCATCATACACGTATAACTTTACATTGGGTGTAAGCGTCAGGATGGCTTGGAGTGATGACATGCTTCCTCTCAATGTCGAACGGAGAATGATACCCACTCTGTCTCTTCCCCTCGTATTTATAGGGCCTATTCTGTGAGAGGCGGGTCGTGTGCAGAGAATACTTTATCGACCACAGGAACTATTTGTTGCAAAGCCGTCTGTTAATCACTGTAGACGTCTCCTTTTTTCCCGACCGCCGCATCACGGACTTTCCCCTTCGTTCGCTCCCGTCACAAGTGTGTCGATCTCTTCCCGGGGTGACACTGACCCTCTAGCCGCTGTGCATTCTTTACATATAGGCCTTTTTCCCCCGGCTGTAGTATCTGGTTTACAGAAACAAAATTCTGCCTTATGTAGTCTTTCATGCGGTTCAGCGAACGCGTCTTCTATAGCACGAACCCACGCTAATTGCTCAGGTGATCGATCGTCCGGTGACAATAACTGGTCTACAATAGGCATTATTTTCTTCAAGGCTTCCCACACAGAAGGAGTTAAGCTGATACTGCGCGATGGCTCTTTGTACCGGCCTAGACGTATGCGAAGGGATGGTAGGGTATAGACGTACATGGCATTATCCAGGTGGATGAGCTCTCCGTCCAATTCTCCGCTCAACACGCGTTTAAATTTATTCCACCCATCACGCTCTAGTGTCACCGGATTCCATAGCATTTCAGCGGGTGTCCAGTAAATAGCTAGATCGTCTTTCGCCAGTTTGACTTTATCTGCATACACGTATAACCGCACACTAGGTGTAAGAGGCAAGATGGCTCGTAGTGGTAGCGACATGCTTGCTCTCAATGTCCAACGGTAAATGATACACACTCTGTCTCTTCCCCTCGTATTTATAGTGTCAATACCACAGCGCCAGGGTGAATAGGGCACAGACTAGCATGAGGCCAACCAGCCGGCGCTGGTTCCGGCGTGAGCGCTCCTGGTCCATAGCGCGAGCATCAAGGATGGCTGTCATAGTCCAGTAGTGGTGAGTGATTGCACGCCTGTCCATCGAGTGCACTCTGTGGAGGACCGCTTCTGTGAACTCGTTCAGGATCTGGCGTCGTCCCTCGTTGTCGTCGCCATCTGCAAACATGGACCGGACCACTGCTCGGCAACCCGTGAATGAATTCACCACGGTGGCATACTGTAAAATGCGAGTCGCATGGGGCTGGATCTCCGCCATGGCTCTGTAGAAATGAAGGTGTGGGATCCAGAGGGACGTGTTTTATAGACCAGATGTAGCTCTACGGGTATAGTCCGTGATACGTACTATTCTGATGGGTTAGTCCAAAAAAAGGGAGCAACAACAACAACACAGATTACAGATCAATCCTTTATTATGCGTGAACAACATAGAAATGCATGTACTGACCTGTCTGTGGGAGGTTTCCCACAATGGCGTTCACCTTCGCGTCTTTTCGTGTACGTCCGTGTCTTTTCGTTAAAGTCCGTGTATCTTCGGTAAAGTCCGTAGGCATTGGGCAAGGAAGCTTTTCCCGAGACCGAATCACCGCCAGACATGACTGCATCACCGCGGATGAATACATTCTTGCACTCACTCACACCACATGTCGAGTGAGGTATCAAAGTGAAACTTAGGTGAAGGAGCATCTAATGGACTGGGTGTGGGGTTGACATATCGATAAAAAATGGATATGACCTTGAACTGATCACGTGACCTCCCCGTGATGACAAATACCCAGAACCAAGTGAGTACATGCATCCCATAGTCCCAGGTCACGCCCGATTCACGCAGACCGGAAGTGACGTCATACACCTGCGCACAACCGTGATGGAAAAAACCCAGAACTAAGTCAGTACATGCATTCCATACAGGCAGAATGCAGGCAGGCAAGCAAGGCAGGGATGCAGGCAGGCAGGCAGGCAGGCAGGGAGACAGGTCAGGTCAGGTAAGTCAGATTGAATACACCCCTTTCCCTAAAAATGGACTCCTTTTATATCCAATTGACCTCATTTGCATATTTTCAAAAGGGTGGACAACAAACAGGCCGCCATTTTGAAACACACCACCCATAACACACACAAACAAGCCGCCATTTTGAAAAAAACCCAAAGACCTCATTTGCATATTTTCAGGGGACAACAGGCCGCCATTTTGAAACACACCACCCCTAACACACACAAACAAGCCGCCATTTTGAAAATATGCAAATGAGAGCTGGGGTGAAACAAGTGCAATTGTCCACCATTTTGAAACACACCACCCCTAACATACAAAAACAAGCCGCCATTTTGAAAATATGCAAATGAGGGCTGGGGTGAAACAAGTGCAATTGGCCACCATTTTGAAACCGACCACCCCTAACACACAACTACAAGCCGCCATTTTGAAAATATGCAAATGAGGAGGTGAGACAAGTGCAATTGTCCACCATTTTGAAACCGACCACCCCTAACATACAACTACAAGCCGCCATTTTGAAAATATGCAAATGAGGAGGTGAGACAAGTGCAATTGTCCACCATTTTGAAACCGACCACCCCTAACATACAAAAACAAGCCGCCATTTTGAAAATATGCAAATGATATGCACTCATTGACACCGGTGTCAATGAGTGCACATAACCTCATTTGCATATTTTCAAAATGGCGGTCACAAACAAGCCGCCATTTTGAAAATATGCAAATGAGGTGAATTTTGGAAAAACCCAGTGCAAGTGCACTCATAGGCCACGCCCCCAACCGCCCCACTCACACCTCACTCACGCATGCGCACATAAGGCAAATCAAGTTCTGCGCATGCGCAGTGAGGCGCTACAGGTCCTAAAGACTGTCTGTATACTACTCTCCTTCTTCCCTGACTGTGACCACTGTTGCAACAACTTGAGACGAGTCCAGGACTCCGTTACTTTAATAATCATCTGCGATCCGTATTCCATTCCCCGAAACGGAATGGAATTTCAATCACTCTTTCTCGGAGATACTTACCGCGAGCAGATACCGGTAATAAATCATTTTCAAGTTAGAGACATTCATGTATCTAAATCAGCAAGTATGGTCGATATATGTATGTAATATAGTACCCCTGTTGAGAGCTGCTTCCTGTGTGCTGGATTATGCTGTGTCATGCCAACAGACCGATGTGGCAACTTGAGTAAATTATTATTTTGGTTAATATCTGAATGTAAATGTTCCATTTGGTGTGAATCAGTGATCTAGGTCACCCAATCTTGAGCACCTTATTGTCATGAACGATTTGCACGCTGTGGTAAATGGGTTCACATGAGGAATTATGATGTACCGAACATATATCTGTCTGGAATGATCAGATTCGTTGTTAAGCTGAGAAGCAAGCTTGTCTGTTGTATATGTTCCTGTCTGTAGCCTATCGTTATTGTTGGTTTACACCTGAGTTGGACTTCCATCGAAGATAAGAGAATAAAAACTGATGCAAGCTGAATTTAATACACGTTTCGTGTATTTTTGTTTCTTTCACAGGCGATCTGGCGATCTGATGAAACATGTAATGTGAGATAGACTATTTTGAAACACTTCCAAGTTTGAGACATGTTCGGACACGTTTCGGTTGCGACATGTCCCAAAAGTTGGGACAAAGTCATGTTTGGGATTAAACGTTTCATCCTGAAACAGGTAGTCGGCCGTAACATGTTTCAGATTGAGATATGTACATACAATGTACAACACATGTTTCACTGTGCAGGATGTCACATGTTTCAAACGGACACATGTTCAACATATGAGAATGACACGTGTTTCAAATTGAAACATGAAGCCGTTTCAAAATGAAATATGTACGTACTCACATGTCCCAAAAGTTGGGACAAAATCATGTTTTATTTTGAGACGTTAAACATGTCACCAATTCTTACAGTGTACAACAATAACAAGGGTGGTGGGAAAAGAAGCCGGCGTACTGAGAAGAAGTCACCTGACCCCACAAGCAAAAAATACTGGCTATATATTTCTAAAAACAAGACCCAAAACTGATGCTTGCGATGATTTTTCCCCAGCCAATAGTGATTGGTATTGTAATAGTTGTCTGTATCTCCGGCACGCTTTGATTGTGGTCATTCATGTGCACACATTGAAGAATGCCATTGCATTTAATCATTTAATAATGATTATATAATCAGTTTGGGTGAGTCGATTATCCTGGATATACATGTACATATCTCATTCAGAACGTCCCAAATAACAGTATCGGATCTTTTACTAAACATGTCCAAGGTATACCTCAAGCTGCCAGCAAATGGAATCGGGTCCTATAAACATCACCAAGAGTGTGTCTTACATTTTCTTGTGTGATAATCCATGGCGTGAAAATATAAGAGAAAAAGATTCAGCATTGAGGTATAAAATTTATCGCCATCTACATCCATTATCAAGACATACAATACAATGTCGATAAAATAAAATACAAACATTATTCCAGAAAAAGTAACTGCGAAGCTTATATTAAATATACACTACGATTGAAACGAAATATGCTATTTAAAATTGAATATATTATAATTTCTCAGGTCAATCAGAACTGAAGATCATATATACATGACGGTTTAAACAGACTGAGTAGATTTCAAAGACACACAGGTATTTTTATTTTTGTGTAGAAACACAAGTTTCCTAAGGAGACTTATGGTTACTTCAAAGTCGCCGAAAGGCGTTAATTGTTCTCACCTCTTACATATATCTTACTTTATATCAGGAACAAGCAAAGGATAGCAGATCACCAGGAAAAGATAACTGGGTATCCTGTATGAAACAAATCTTATTAGAAACCAAAAGTTCGCATATTTGGGAAAATCAGAAATGTAGATCTCCCAAATCCACTCTAAAGTTTATTAAGCAGCTAGTCCTTGAGAAATATGCTAAGATCTGGAAGGATCAGATCTCTAAATTTAGCAAAATGAGAACTTACTGCTTATTCAAAACGCACTTCTCACCAGCTGAGACTAATCTATCTATCCCAAATAGGAAATATCGTGCTTCAATGTTCAAATTTAGAATTGGTGCACACAGCCTCGAAATTAATAGAGGACGATATCAAGGAATTCCTGCCGAAATGCGTAGTTGTCGCTCTTGTCAGGAAGTAGATGATGAAATACATTTTCTCCTTGCTTGTTCCAAATATAAAAAAGAAAGGGAAAGTATGTTCAATGTCATCAGATACTTTTTCTGCCATAGACTTTTTAGACCTTGTGAATATACCCTAAAACCTGTAACCAGCTGGTTGTGATTAATGCTGTAAGTAGATTTATATATTCTGGGTGCTGTCAGTAAGGTATAGATCCTTATAATATTTATGCACTAGCCATCCCTGCCACTATATGCCATTATATATGCCATATCAATCTGACAACCATTCTGTTGAACCTGAGATTACTGCTCTGTCTTATGTACATGTGTGTGTGTTTATCGTATTTTATTGTATCTTTATATGTCGTGCCTTTAGCCTTCGGGCATAAGTGAGCAATAAAGTTTATTCTATTCTAAAGCTTATTCTACATATCTCAACAGCCTAAGTAGGGCCATATAAAGAGACTATCAATATTATGATATCAATTCTTGCAATGGAACAATATGAATAAATACATCAAAACGCCCACATACACTCCGATATGATTATACAGAGGCAGGATTATAACCCCGTTAGACCGGTTTTATCCCAAAATAATAATAGATGTAGTAATGTTGAGCTGATCAGCGAGAGTAGATTATTCATCTAAAACTTCCATGTTCATTGATTCATTCAGCTGTCCAGGTTAACCCGGGAAGTTTCACCGAGTCTTCCATAATTGGGAACAGTACTGACGTTCTCATGTGAGCTATTTGCATACACGGAGAGAGTTTGATGTTTTGATTGGTTCGCTTCCATATAATTGTATATCACGTCAGTTCTCGCATAAATGTGTTAATGAAACACGGCTGAATATTGAATGACAGACTAGACGCTTGTACTGAATATTTCCCCGTCATCCGATAACCATTGCTGTTCTCAGGGTATTGAGTTGTGATAACAAGTAAATGTTATATTAGAATACATTACAATAAACTGTGTCATTTCCTACTCACCTGAAGTATAACAGAAATTTTGTTCCTCAATTCATGAAGTCCTATTTTGGCGATATCAATATTGTCAATCATAACCTATGCAGTCGAACGAATCCAGGACATTTCCCCCATGGACATTTCCCCCAGTGGGCATTTCTCCCAGTGGATATTTTCCCCACCCTATATGTTTAGGTTATTTTTTTAACATAGTTTTTAAATAATTTAGCAAAAACACAATTTTTCAAATATTTTTTTACTCTCTATAAAAAGAATATATGTTTTACGATAAATGAGTGAAATAGTGATAAGATATTATACATATACACAGTATAGTAGTATTATACAGTCTTGTAGCACATTTTAAGACAATATAACACATATTTTTACAATAAGTTTTACGAGGAAGCACATTATATATTATATAACACATTTTAAACAATATAATGCATGAATCACATAGTGATAACATAAAATAATTTTGTTCTATTTTTTACCTCAGTTTTCACTTTAGTTAAATTTTATTCTCATCAAATGGCTTCGTGACACCGACCTATACGAACAGTTAATGTTATGCTATATACCATGTATACATCTTTTATGTTGTTTTAAAATACATGTAAGACTGTATAATACTAATATATACTGTGTATATGTATTATATCTTATCACTATGTGACTCATTTATCGTAAAACATATGTGGAAATCCTTATATCCTTATATATAGAAAATATAAAAAAAATTGTGTTATTGCCAAATTATTAAAAATACTATGTTCAAAATAACCTAAAAATATAGGATGGGGGAAATGTCCACTGGGGAAAATGTCCACTGGGGGAAATGCCCACTGGGGGAAATGTCCATGGGGGAAATGTCCGCTGGGGGAAATGTCCACTGGGGGAAATGTCCGTACACCCCTGACTGCTCAGCTAGTCGCAATAAAAGAGCAACTAGAGTTCCCAGCACCAGTACGCCCAACGATACCAACATCGAATAGAACAATGATAGGGTGATTTGAAAATCCAATGGATACAAAAATAAATTCGCCAATGGCGACGGAAAATAGGAACACGGCCGAGTAAAATTCTTCAAAAAAGAGGATAAATAAAGGTCCGTCGCCAAATAAAGGGCGAGTAATTTGTTTATATTTTACGCGTGTAATCGCCAAGGCCAGCTATCTGATTTATTTGAAACGAACGCTGCATTAGAATTAGACACTGTTGAAACATGCAAAACGTGGTGGGAACCAGGACATTTTACTTGTTTGTTTTTTTTCTATAGGATTTCGTGCGTAAATTTTCTTTTCTCTAATGTCATTTAACATGAAATTTGACAATGGAGCAAGTAGAGAATGAGGATTTTTGTGAAAATGTATAAACCTTCCTGACCAAAATCAAAGTGTGTATGAAGCTAGACTACATGCTGAGTATGTAACCAGATTCAAATGTTGATTGGACGAGATAAACATTATTTAGGTCAAATGGCGATATCCAGGGACAGAAAATAATATTGAGTTTGTCGACATTACTGTATAACGTGACAAGTTAATTTATATACAAACACAACTTACCCCAACCTTCTCGTTACTAAATAAAATCCGTAGATATTACATCTAGAAATACACCAGATTATATATTAAATAGAAAGGATTAATCTTCACCAAAAGGCCATGAGTAGAAAAGAATAACTTAATTAATGATCACAGTAAAAACTGCCTTTGTGTATGGTAAATATAGTATTAGAAACTCGGACTGATTGATTTTGCTAACTAGTTTCACTGCTTTCAGCAGTTCTTCAAAGCATCGTTTATTGAAATCAATTCGATTGCGGTTCTATTTATGTGCATGCGTGTTTTTCACAATTAATTACAGTGGTCTTGGGGATATTATACACATGCACAAGATTACAAACAAAACGGAACTAATACATAGGTACATAATAACAATAATAATAAATTAAATATAACAGCTTATATAATTGACAATGATAGACCTGTATGAGGTCTAATTCTGGTCTGCACATGCTTAATCCTTTGATTGTTTTGATTGATTGTTTATTCACCATATACAAATAATATATATATATGTACAAGTATAGATACATAGAAATATGGCGGGAATAAAACCCCAGAGGGCTTGTTAAATCCCAGATAATTAATAATAATAATAATAGATTAGCATGAGACGCTGGGTGCGTTCACAAATATATAAATGTACAATACATGGTGAATATACCATGGAGCCTTGTTTAGAGAATTATAGTTCTATAAGATATATATAGCGGGGCTCAGCATATATGCATATAGATAAATAAAACATTTCTGTATAAAATAGGTTTGTCTCGTGTCCCTTGTGATGGCCTGAGATGAGTTAACTCCAAGATTTACAATTTGAATATAATTAGAAAGTACATCCTTCAGTACACTGATTCACATACATGGTTAATTGAATGAGGTGTGATTTCAGTCGAGACTTAAATAGTGATTGTGACAGACATGATTTTAGGTAGTTAGGTAAAGCGTTCCAGATTCGTGATGCTTTCGACTTTGTGCAATAAAATGATAGATTTGAGTGCACTCTCGCCTTATATAGATTGAGATTGGTTTGTCGAGTGGGATAACAATGGACTTCAGAGAGTTTTGTAAAATAATTTGAATAGTTGGTAGGGATAGAAAGGGAATTATTGAGAAATCTGTGAGTAAATAATAAAATTAGGAAGTTGTTTAACTGAAATAGGGGGAGAATGTTTAGTTGTTTCGTTAAGGGACTAGAATGGGCATATTTACCACTGGAAGTTATTACGCGGATAATTCTCTTTTGTAATATCACAAGTGGGTTGAGATGAGTTGAGAATGTGTTTCCTCATATTAAATTACAGTAAGATACGTAGGAATAGAATAAAGAATAGTACAGCATAATCAAGGTTTTCCTGTTGAGGCAGTTCAAATATAATACTTCTTGCAACCACAACATACGAGTACATAGGCCAGATTTCTGGAATCGCAGTTCATGTTAGCATTGATTCTGAAGGTGAAGTTGGTTACATTAAATGTGAAGGAATTACCTATGATTAAGTTGTTTCTACAGCATTTACATCGTTCATTTCCACATTTAGAAGTTATGTAATTGGGGACCGACAGTGAGAGAAATTTTGCCCTGGTTAGAATTTTCTTGAGGTTTGGGGCCTGTCGTTTACCGTTTATATATCTAGTTTGACTGAACGTTTGTTTGAGATGATCACTAGATTCCAGCATTGGTCGATTATTGAAAATTACTGGGAAGAAGTTGAAGTTGTTAGGATTATGTGTGCATACAAAAGATAGCGTATCTGTATCGGTATTTGACCTGACCGTTCTGAGAGTTTGCACGTCGATTTTAATGGCCTTCTCAATTCCAATATCTATAACTCTAGGGGGATAATACATATATGATGCCTATGACTTCAGATGATAAACAACAGGTCACTTGTACGCTTAAATGTCCCCATCTTCGCTTACCCAAGTCTAACACTACACGTGTTGCCTTGGCTGAACGTAACACATTATCTGATCAGAATACAGGTCTGGTGATGTCATAGCGCTATAAATATTCCGTGGTCCATATTAGAGCAAATGCAATGTATGACCTCTTTAAAATTCAAATTCGATTAGCTATTCGAAGTAAATTAACATCAATACGCCAACCACTTGCCATATTTGGAGATCACCCGAGCAGACATCAAAGAAAATCCTAACTGCACGGTGTTGGCAAGCTCCTCTCTGGACTGGCTATATGACATCACGTGCGTTTCCAGGTTTGAACAGTTTACTCTATTCAGTAAGTCAAGGTAAATGAAAATGTGAAGATGAGATGTCCCAAACATAAGTAACTTCACCTTTTCCTTTGCTTTTATCGTCACGTTAATATTCCTGAGAACCCGGGGGCATCTTCATGGTATTTCATATTAGCATGCCGTAAGACAATTTCCCCACTCGATGGCCAGCATGGTGGTGGCGGATTATCCGAGGTCCTTGGGCCTTCAGATGGTAGCTTCGTGTAGGCCAATACTCTCTCTACCGAAGTCATCTATCAGAAACAAGAAATCAAACTTCAGAGGTCAGACCCGTGTAGGCCAATACTCTATTTACCGAGGTTTGTAGGCCAATTCGGGAGATGCACAAGTGCAGTCACGTGGTACATTTTGGGTGAGTTCCGGCCGACTGCATATGGGACGTAACCTGCGGGAGATTTTGACGGTCGCGAAAATAACATTGAAGTCAATGGGAATTTTTTTTTAATACGAAGTTTTGCAGTTTGATTCTGGTAGATAATATTTCAGAAGTGCATTGGCTTTCAAGCAAGACAACTTCTATAATTTTCACTCATATGCAACAGACGCTGTCAACGAAAAACTAGGGTGCTCCATGCAAATCTTACGACGCCAAACGACCGGAACTCACCCAGCAGGTCATGTGATCGACACATGTGAAAGAGGCGAATACTCTCTCTACCGAAGTCATCAATCGGAAGCACGAAATCAAACTACGCTTTGATTCGATATTTGAATATTCAATAGATCAATAGTCTAACGGAAATTAGAGTGGCTTTTAATTTAGTGTATAGGTGTATTGATTGTAGGGTTATAGATATTGAGGATTATGAGACAGTTATCCGATATGTCTATATAAACTGTTTGTGTAATGGTGGGTATATATCAAATCGCGTTTAATACACTGTGGACAACTAGCAGTTCACCTGGTTTTCAGATGAATGGATTGGTGGTTAGTACATATATGCATTCAAATCAAAGCAACACATTAAGGGCAATACCAAACTTTCTGCCATATCTCCAGAACAACCAAAAATTGAGAGCTGAGACTCCGTGACTTATTAGTTTATCGTAACGGGGTCATTTTGTGTCTTTGCATAACCCCCGTGGCAGAGGATCATGAGTAAATTCAAAATGGCGATCATATGGGATATCAGAAAAGTTATGTTTTCTTCATCTTTTTTCTAAAATCCTACTTTTCTGCGTGAAGAAGTGGACAAAAACTATTTTATTTAGATCAGATTATCATTTACTGATTTGAAGAAAACAAATAAAAAAAACTGTACCGAAAATCGACCAAAAAAGTCACTGTAACGTCATCAGAACGGCTATCTTGATTGTTTTTACATTTTCTAGTAGAGCTTGACCCAAGGATATAGTTTGGTAAGCTTCGTTCCTCTAGCTCAAGGGGTAAGACAAATATTTAGGGGGGAAGGCGAAATGGCACCCCACAGGACTAGACAGGTCCTAAATTGCCCAGGCCAGATATGGTTAACAATATTCATTGAAAAAGTTATGGATTTCAGTTTGACATTGATATCTCACAACGGACTGAAAAAGATATCCACCAGCCAACAAATACATCACCGATAATGCTTTCATGTCGCTGGATTCCTCTGAAAAAGTACACTGCATAATACATATTTCATAAAAGAGAAACAAATTGTCATAATACAGTCTCGGTCAAAATGATCGGTGCATTGTAAAAAAAGTAAGGTCCTGGCGAACCAGACAGATTCTTTCGACGGATCACGAATCTCCGAAGTATTTTCTGTTTCTTGAGCTTTCATCGAAAATACCTGCATTAAACAAATGCACCAGTGCAGATGTCCGGTCATTAAGTTACGCCTTTGAACACCAAGGCCAATGAAAAGCGATTTCCTACAAAAATAACCATCAATGGCAATCTCTTCGAACTTAAAACATGTTATAGTTAGGCGATGTGAAAAAGGCGTCTAGTGTCTGGAAAATAAAGTCTGGTAAACTTTTTCGGTAGAAGTTGACAACTGGCTCTATTCGCAATTTCACGTGCTGCTCTTTAAAGGTAACCCGGTCGGCATCCTAGCTAACTACCATCCATCCTAAATCGTCGAACTTTATCTATACCCCATGCAAACAGATTGTGACTGGTAACATTGATATAGTGAATGATAAGGACCTAAGAACACTCCTGATGAAGGGACCTAAATATAGAGAGCCGAGAAGAATAAATCTGAAGGCCGACAAAAAGATAATCCTGACGGCATTGCAGCAGATTGTCTATTGATTGTTCTAAGCGAGAAAAAGTTGATCCTACAGTACTGACTGAGAAACCTCAATTCGCCAAAACTTCTTGAAAATCTCCAGAATTCGTCATAGTCCCAGCAGACAAAGCGCCAAATAATATAATATCCATGTCTAAATATTACTATTATCTGATCCTGATTAAGGAATTGAGTGTAAGCATACTATCACCAAATACGTCCACTTATATGTACTCCCAAACTGCATCTACTCTGAAAGATTTATTTAACAATCATAAAACCTTTCTCAAGGAAAGATGTATTTGTCTTCCAACCAATCATAACGACATACCAAAAGTATACTGGACTCCCAAAATGCATAAATCATCATACAAAGATTCATAGCTGGTTCTAGAAGCTGCACCACGAAGCATGTAAGCGTCCTGTCTGTGGCTTGTGTGCTGTCCTCAGTGTTTTATAGGGTGGATGGAAAAAAGGATTTCTTCTTTGAAGCAGCAGAAACGCAACTTGGATGGGTGGTGCTTAGTTGGTTCGTCGCGATATGACTGAAACAATGTTGAATGCGACGTTAAATCCTATTCACACACTCACTCACTCGCTTCTTTCAA
>JAVTVY010033148.1:0-14506 GCA_036873755.1 Hanleya hanleyi | reverse complement strand
CAATCCCTAGCGACCTTTCGATGTAATAAAGTGACAGACGAATCAGTCTTTCCAACAACATGATAATCCAGTGTTAGTTTGGAAAATAAAAGAGAGAAAAAAAATATTGCAGTGTACCCTCGAAATTTTGCGCGAAGGAAACGATCATTTGTGTGTCGGTTACGCAAATCCGAAATGGCTTGAATGAAAAGTCGGGTCAGGTGAAACAAAAGTTCCAAACTCTTCTCTGCAAACTTTTACCACATGACGTTTGTCTTTCAGCGTATAAATTTACTGAGCTGGTTTTACTTGACTACAATTGTTTTAGAAGCGACACTGAAGTCAAAACGCACATGTCGTGCTTCAGGCATACCATCGCATTCTTGACCTTGAACTTGCAAATTCCCGCCAAGATTGTTTCATAGAATTTGTTTACTATAATTTTTACTATGATGATTTCATTGGCTGAGAACGGTCAGCGGTTCGTGGATTAACTTTTCTAGGGCGAGCACGTGATCTTATTGTGTCACGCCTGTGCATGATTTGAAGAGCACGGATATTACATCAGACCACGTGGTCTCTATAAATAGACTAGGCTTCCCCATATCTGTATTTTCGGCATTATTCTGTCATTATTTCCTGTACATTTTAGGCCTGATTGGATTTCGCTGCCTGATAAACTAAACACAAAAATACTTTGGCGACTAAACACTTCATTGACCAAAAATTCACTCGCCACTTTGCCGAGTTACTCTATTTTTTAATCGACACATTGGCGAGTGACTAGAAAATTCAGTCGCCAGTTGTCATTTTTTAGTCGCCATTGGCGAGTTGTCGACCGGGTTTTGTGAGCACTGCCAATTTCTTCCCGTTGTATCCCTCAGCGCTTACGATTACAATTCTGATCGTTCAGAACAATAACATGTGAGGCCGTTCGGAAATATCTCCACACAAAGCCTGTACCAGAGAAAACGGTGAGTTTACCCTGCGTAGTAGGAAGGGACCAGATTACTAAGCGGGCGGGTTGGAGCGCCTATCCGGGTTTTTCACTAGCGAAATCGCTGGATCCGGACATTCGCCATAGAGTAATATGGGCTGATACAAGCATGGGCACTGAGAATGCGCGAGTGAAATATTTTATTTCATTAGCTGTCTTATGGAAGAACCTGATGCTAAAGGCCACATACTGTACAGACATGCATACACATCGAATTTCTCTTTATACCAAAATCCCTCATCAGGATCTTATCGATCGTCCAAAAGTGATTGCAGGTATATTAATGTCAGAAACTATGAAGCATTCTTTAGTTCTACTACATACAGGGCATATCATTCATGGGATGTTTCTTTGTTTATGAAGTTGCTTGAATTTCTCATTAAACATATCTAAGTGAAATTTGGCAACACAATATACCAATAGTATATATATCTTCCAGTGGTACTGATTGTGCACCTCTGTTGGCTGACCTATATCTGCTCTCTTATGAATATAGCTATATGCAGGCGCTTTTAAAAACCGATTAAATCAAAGCCCATTTCTTCCCATTCACCAAGCGCTATATAGACGATCTTCTCGCTGTGGATAATCGCTATATAGATGACGCAGTGAACGATATATATCCACCTTCACTGGATTTGAAGGAAACAATAGATAGCCCTACCTGCTATACCACCAAGAGCCTCAACTCAAACGTTTCTCAAATCTGACGATACATATCGCATGCTGATAGCAAACTACGAGTGCAGCGTGCAAGCTCAATGGCGTTACTTTTCGTAACTTGTGTCTAATTCAGCTTAACCCGGGGATAGGGGCCGTATGATCCCATGTACTTCAAGATCCCCGTGGTGTTCATATGAATAGTCACAATAAAAGCATTACTGAGAAACATCCTTCTCTAGATCACGACTTTACAACGCAAATCATATAGATTGAGAATACTGATCAGCGATACGGATTTGATATTTTTGGAACATTATGATGTCTTGCCGGCATAATTGAAAACTGTTGACCGCTGATCGCTTCTCTCTTGCAGGAAACTAGCCTATGTTTGTGTATACTATGATTGTCTTTTTGAATTTTGTGCTAATGCTGTTATATGGAATAAATATGGAAAAGGTCTTTGGATTATGGACGCGGATATTCTTTAATGGACGACGGCTTAATTATGAATGATGGACCAGACGCTTGTAATGTATCCCAAGTTACAGTCGATCTTATATAATTGCATATAAAGAAACTAGTATAGAACGAATTGTACTGTAGTTATAGAAACGCGCATTGATCATTGTATATTATAGAATATTGTACCCATAATCGACCGAATACAGAGTCTGAATTCACACCACCGCCATATATTCAATGTATACGTAATGATAATAAATGTTTCCCTAACATAACCGTGTTATCCCGAGCAAAATCTGATTTCGAGTGTATATCGTTTCGTGTTTGTTTCGGTAAAATTCATTCCGTGTGTCCTTCTATATATCTTCTCCCGTCGTTGAACGTAGAATTTTCGCGTTATCCTTCCTTTACGATGTTTTTTAAAATAAAGGGCCATTTAATAGCTCCTCGTCGGGTCAATGACTGTGACGAATACAAAGAGCGAACCGGATCGGGTTGCGACCACTGTTTGTTTTAGATTTCGGTCACTGTTTGCTTCAATGTTTACACCCTCCCGGTTTATACTTTTGTCCAAAGATTTTCTCGTCATTGAGCTTTGTAAAGCGGGGCATATACAGTGCTCATCGGGGTTGTAGCCTGAACGATATAGTAACGACGTGGTCGGAAAGATTTCAAAATGGGTCGCTGAACAATCGAAGATGAAAACAGAGGTAATATATATATTCTGTTTTTCAGAGTTACTTGTTTCGGCCTGTTTAAACAACACGAAGATTGAGGAACTGGAGTTGGGAGAAGACAAAATTACCATCCTATATGTTCACCATATTCACATTGGCGCGACATGCAAGAGGTGGTTAATCCAGAATGATGGTCGGGATGGAAGCCGAGCCTCCTGTCACGTGCCTGTGCTTGATCGTTTATGGAGGTCGATCAGTGCCAGCCAGTTAGCGCAGCCTAATTACAAGCGTCTAGTCCGTCATTCATAATCCAGCCGTCGTCCATTAGAGAATATCCGCGTCCATAATCGAAAGACCTATTCCATATTCCATATAACAGTATCAGCACCAAATTCAAAAAGACAGTCATAGTATACATAAACATAGGCTTGTTTCCTGCAAGAGAGAAGCGGTCAACAGTTTTCAATGATGCCGGCAAGACATCATGATGTTCCAAAAATATCAAATCCGTATCGCTGATCAGTATTCTTAATCCATAATATTCGTTGTAAAGACGGCATAGCATCGGCTACGACCTGTTTCGGTGGTCTGAGGTGGTATCAGCAGCATATAGGTATTCCAATGGGTACTAATTGTGCACCCCTGTTGGCCGACCTGTATCTGTTCTCTTATGAATATGACTATATGCAGGCGCTTTCAAAAACCGACCCATTCAAAGCCCGTTCCTTCTCATTCACCAAACGCTATATAGACGATCTTCTCGCTGTGGATAATCGCTATATAAATGACGCAGTGAAGGATATATATCCACCTTCACTGAATTTGAAGGAACTACAGATAGCCCTACAGGCACATCATATTTAGATCTATATCTCTACAAAAATGAAGCGGGCATTCTCTCTCGTTGACTTTATGACAAAAGAGATGATTACAATTTCGACATCGTAAACTATCCCTTTCTGTACAGTAATATTCCAGTGGGACCTGCATATGGCGTATACATATCTCGCTTAGTAGCATTTGTTAGATCCTGTGTTAAATGTGATGATTTTAATCAACGTCACAAAACATTGTTGCAGAAACTTATAAAACAGGGCTATTCCACCAAGCGCCTCCACTCAAAGTTTCTCAAATTTGGCGATACATATCGTATGCTGATAGCAAAATACGAACGTAGCGTGCAAGATCTATGGCGCTACGTTTCGTAACTTGTGTCTAATTCCGCTTAACCTGGGGCTAGGGGCCGTATGAACCCATGTACTTCAAGATCCTCATGGTAATCATATGAGCAGCCACAATCAAAGCGTGACTGAGATACATCTTTTTTTTTTAGATGACGACTCTATAACGAATATTATGGATTAAGAATACTGATCAGCGATACGGATTTGATATTTTTGGAACATCATGATGTCTTGCCGGCATCATTGAAAACTGTTGACCGCTTCTCTCTTGCAGGAAACAAGCCTATGTTTATGTATACCATGATTGTCTTTTTGAATTTGGTGCTAATACTGTTATGTGGAAAATGGAATAGGTCTTTGGATTATGGACGCGGATATTCTCTAATGGACGACGGCTGGATTATGAATGACGGACTAGACGCTTGTAATTGAATTCTTTGAAGTTGTATTGACAGTTCTCACCGATTTTTTCTATAAGATCAGGAAAATAACCAGCAGATTAGTATAACTCGCCAGTCTATCGATAAAGGAACACATAAGGGAGGGTCATAAGTAATCGTTGACATAAGTCGGCGTACATAACACACGGTTATTTTATGGAAAACAGCTTCTTTATTGCTGTTAGCTGATGTTCCGTTGGAGATGCTTCCAACATTTTCGAAGCTAATGAAAAGGTTCATTGGTTTTGAAAAAGTTGGAAGTGTCTCCAACGAAAGGTCAGCTCCACGGCAATAAAGAAGTTGTCCAAAAAGATGCCTTGTGTTATATACGCCAACTCCTAAATGCCTATCAGAGAGATTAAGAGACAACCTTCAAGCAGAGAGAGAGAGAGAGAGAGAGAGAGAGAGAATTAATGTTTAACGTCGCGTTCAGCAATATTCCAGCTATATAACGACGATCAAACATAATTCAAAGCAATCAAAAAAAAACAAGTAAAAAAATCAACACAACACACCAAAACATGTACATAAATTAAAACTTATACAATTCTGTTCAAATTTCTCTTAAATCACCTAAAACATAGTCATCTTTTACCCGATTAAAATATCTTATAAAGTAGCTGCTTGACAAAAATCTATACAGTCGATCAGAATATGTTTCACTGTGACAGCTTCGTGAGATGGTATACACCTTGGGGCTGGTTCATTTTTAGTAAACGGTCGTGAGATAATCGGGTATAGCCGATTCTGCTTGACCGAAACGCTTCTGTCTGCTCAGATGAGTATATCCTACAGTATTTTGAAACTCACGAAGTTCTTTATTATCAACAGCATCCCATAAAGATTGAAACAGCTTTCTCACATAAGCACAGATAGAGGGTCTGAAACCGCTATATAAGATTTCCAACAGGATCAGCCTCATTATCCATGACTGCCTTAGTCATTTCACCAGCTTCATTATTTCCTTTGACGCCAACGCGGCTAGGCAGTCAAGCACAGCATCAATCTGTTGATGAAATCTATTATATAATTGTAGAATGTTCAAGATAGTGGGGTGAGTTGGAGTTCCACTCTCCATCGCTTGAACGCATGACAGTGAATATGAGAATACGACATATTTTCCTCCCATAGTAGACCCAATGCCATCTAAAGCTAACAATAGAGCTTTGCCTTCTGCAAAGAAAATCGAACTTTCACATGGAAGTCGACAGGTTTTAGTTTCGGAACTGAAGATAGTAGCACACGCTACTCTCGCGCCATCTTTAGAACCATTTGGATCTGTATTTTTCTCTCAGTAGACCAAATTCTTGTGCACAGACGAGCTGACCCGTGTCTGCCTTTTTTATAATATTTAAGTATATTAGGTTAGCACCACTGACATGTATTAATGTGGTAAACTAAAATAATATTCCTCTGAAGCATGGGAGTACTCTCCCAAGACGAGGACCAAATCTGTTCTTCCAACTACCGTAAAAACAATTATATTCGATATACTTCTCTCTTGCGAATTAACGGTATTCCGTTTATGGATTTGAAATTTGTCATGATTGGCTTCTGAATGCCCGTCATGAAGCTTGTATTTATTGTCTCCCGGCACCCATGTCAACATCCATACCATGTTTAGCGAGACGACTCTGCCAAGCGATGTCTTCCTGCAGGTAAAAAATTCTAGTCTTCTACTTTGTGTTGTTGTCAGGTCCTTATTGTATGAAAAAAATACCACTGGTCAAATTCATTTTTGCCCAATCTTCTAGACGACCCCACCGGCGCAACCCCGTTGGCCTTTCGCTCACTCCACGCCGAAAATAGCCTCGTTTTCTGGACGACCAGCGACCTGCTCAACCAGGTGGACCTCCGGTGAACTTTTGCGAAAAGTCCCCTTCTAGAACGCTTCCACCGCCAGCGCAGTCCCTGAACTACTATTATGGTGAGCAAGAAGATCGTCTAAACGGAGGTTGGGCAATGGAACGGGCTTTGAAATGATCATTTGTTTTCAATTTCTGCATATAATCGCATCCGTCATAGAACAGATTTAGATCTGCCAAAAGAGGTTCACATATATTACCCATTGTTATACCTTTATGCTACTCCCTATTATTAACGAGAAATTCAAGCAACTCTATGAACAGAGAAACATTCCATGAATGAAGTAGAACTGAAGTAGACCTTGTGACATTAATATCTTTGTGATATTAATATCCCGGTGCAGCTTTCTTGAACATCAAGAATATCAATGAACTGAAAGAGAGAGAGAGAAAAAAAAAGAGAGAGGGAGAGAGAGAATTAAGGTTGAACGTCGCGTTCAGAAATATTTCAGCTATATCGCGACGATAAAACGAAATTTTATATATTCAAACAAAAACAAGTTAATAACTCAGCAATCCAGAAGTAATCAACACAACACACCAAAAACATGAACATACATTAAACTTTATACAACTAGCCGATTTCTCTCAAATGACCTAAAGTATCTTCTAAAGTAGCTGCTTGATAAAAAGAATCGCTTAAATCTTATAATCGATCATAATATGTTTCACTCTGAGATCTTCGTAGCATGGAATACACCCTGGGGCTGGTTCCTTTTTTATACGCCCGCCAAAAGGCGGACGTATTATGTGATGGCGGTTTCCGTCCGTCTGTCCGTGTGTCCGTCTGTCCGTCTGTCCGTCCCCCGTGTCCGGTCTATATCTGGGACAGTTTTCCATCTACAGTTCTAATTTTTGGGGAGTGGATACCCTATGGGGAGACGATGTGTTGCATACCAAAATGAAGGTCACGGTCAGAGGTCAAAGGTCACTGGCCTAAAAAACAGGAAATCACTGAAGTGTTCGTGTCCGGTCTATATCTGTGAAAGTTTTCTATCCACAGTTGCAATTTTTTGTGAGTGGATACGCTAGGTAGAGACGATGTGTCGCGTACCAAAATTGAGGTCGAGGTCAGAGGTCAAAGGTCACTGTTGCCTAAAATCAGGAAATCACTTATCATTGACAGTTTTCTATCTACAGTTCTAATTTTTGGTGAGTGGATGCCCTAGGGGAGAACGATGTGTTGCATACGAAATGTAGGTCGAGGTCAGAGGTCAAAGGTCAGTGTGACGGAAAAATCAGGAAATCATTAAAAATTTCTAATTTTTTATGAGTGGATTCAAAAGGGGGAAATGAGGTGTCGCATACCAAAATATAGGTCAAGGTCAAAGGTCACTGACCCAAAAATCAGGAAATTATTGAAAATAACATTTCTTTGTGTGAGTAGATACATTAGGGGGACACAATGTGTCACATATCAAAATCAAGGTCAAAGGTCAAGGTCAGTGTGACCCCAAAATCATGAAATTGTTAAAAATCATGATTTTTTTAGTACATTGAGAAATTACGGGTAGCCGTTTGTCATGTACGAAAATTTAGATCCAGGTCAATAGTCAAGATGACTGACACCAGAATCAAGGTGAAAGGTCAAAGGTCACTGTGACCCCAAAATCAGGAAATTATTATAAATAACTTTTTTTTTGTGTCAGTAGATACATTATGGGGACGTGATGTGTCGCATACCAAAATGTAGGTCAAGGTCACTGTGACCCCAAAATCGTTAAATTGTTAAAAATCATGATTGTTTGTGTCCATTGAGAAATTACGGGGAGATGGTTTGTCACTGTCACTGTGAAAATTACTTTGTTTTGTGTCCGTAGATTCATTAGGGGTACATGATGTGTCACATTCCAAATTGTAGGTCAAGGCTGAACGTCAAGGTCACTGTGACCCCCAAAATCCTGAAATTCATACAAAATCATGATTTTTTTGTGTCCATTGATACATTGACGGAAGACGAAGTGTCGTGTACCAAAATTTAGGCCAAGGTAACTATGACCCCAAAATCAGGAAATCACATTTTCATATGCCTGTCGAAGACGAGGTCATGTAATGCGATGTTGCGTTCTGTCCATTCATCCATTAGCATTTGTTGTCCATGCGATATCTCTAGTTTCAAGGTATGGAATGGTACCAAACTTTGAGTATACCTCACTCGCATGGCAAAGAGGAGCCATATATTTTGAGATCAATTTGTCCAAGGTCAAGGTCACAGGCCTTCAAAACTGAATGAAGTTTAGCTGACCATATGTGTTAGGTTGGAATATTCTCTCCCCTACATGTATATGGCATTCATCCTGTCTCATATTTGAAACAGCTACAACTGTTGTGAAATAACAATCATACATTTAGTAATTTAACGGGGAGAGGGATCCTTTATGAACTTCATACCTCTTTATTAACTCAAGAACAAAGGTTTACTTCATCACTTTCTTCTTCCTTCATGAAAAATTATCTCGTCTGAAAGGAATCCATTTGCAGGAAAACTACTATTTTCTTGTGTTTGAATATTGTCGATTTCAGTGTGGGATATGTGAGCTCACGGCTCTTGCTTCAAGGTCAACTAGTTACCAAGAGTTAAGCTCGTTTTAGTTTATCATTCAATATAAGATGTTATATATGTTACATTCTCAGAAGCACAAAATTGTAGGCTAGCTACCAATTGGAATCGAAGCTATCAAACAACCTTGAAATTTGGACCAATGTAATTCCAGATACACGGGCGTATATTGAAGCCCCTTGGGCTCTTGTTCGTAAATGTTCGTGAGTTAATCGTGTATGGTCCATTCTACATCCTATGATCATGGCTTGATCGAAACACTTCTGGCTGTTCAGATGAGTATATCATACAGTATTTTGAAGTTTTTCATTATCCAAAGCATCTCAGCTTTCTCATATTAGCACAGCTAGGTGGTCTGAAATCGCAATATGGGATTCCAACACCGTCGGCCTCATTATATCTTGGACCGCCTTAGCAATTTAATCAACTTCAGTATTTCCTTCGATGCAAATGTGGCCAGGCAACCAACAAAACACAGCATCAATGTGTTGATGGAATCTACGGTCATATAATTGTAGGATGTTCAAGATGAGTGGAAGTTCCACTCTTAATCGCTTGAAGGCATGAAAGTAAATATGACATATTTTCCTCCTATAGTATAACCAATGTCTTCGAAAGCTGACGAGAGAGCTTTGGCTTCGGCAGTGAAAATCGACAGGTTTTAGTTTTGGAACTAAAAATAGTGGCACACGCTACTCTCTCACCATCTTTAGAACCATCTGTATAAATATCTTGATACGATCTCTATTTTTTCTTTCAATAGACCATGTTCTTGTGTATACATGAGATGGCGCGTGTCTGCTTTTTCATATTTCGTCATTGTAATATCTACCTCTGGTCTGGTTAACTGCCATGGTGAAACTGGTTAGATCTTATTAGGTAAAATTTGACTAAGCTTAATATCAGCTGCTGCAATATGTGGTTTTATACGAATTCCAAGAGGTGGAATAATGGAGGGTTTCTTTAAATACAAATCTACGTATTGAGGGTTGAAAACACAGTTATATGCAGGATTTGAGAGACTAGATCGTGATTTTGTGATACATTGCAGTCCTAGTTTAATTCTTCGAAGTTCTAAAGGAGATACATCTGCTTTGAATCTTAAGCTTTCTTTGGGTGATGTTTTCAACGCTCCAATGCATAGGCTTAGTCTTTGATGAAGAATAGGATCTAGCTTTGCCAAGTTTGACTTGCTTGCACTGTTGTAAATAATAGAACCATAATCAAGCTTAGAACGAACAAGTGATCGATATAAATGGAGAAGCGTCTGCTGATCTCCTCCCCACTTATTCCTGGCAACTACCTTCAACAAATCAAGAGCTTTCGTGCAATTAGCTTCAAAGCAATTTATATGCTATAGGAACGTTAATGAAACAATCAAACAATATTCCTAAGAATTTGACTTTTATTACTACCTTGATTTCAGTTCCATCTAATGCAAGTACTGGATCTTTGTGCTGGAAATACTTTTTACAAACGTGTATACAATTTGCATTAGCTCTAGAGAGCTTGAAACGATTTTCTAGACACTATTCTTGAATTGTATTTGGGTAAATTAGACAATGTTTAGATACTGTTCTTTCAATATTATGTATACCTTTTTCACTATACGATATGTTGAAATCATCTACAAAGTGAAGGACCCATATTGAACTATCAATGAAGTATGAACCACCCACGGTATGAAGGTCTTTTAAAATCCCGTATTTCCAAGTAGTGTCATAGGAAAAAAACATATCTATTTTTACGTGTATTTTAGTAAGTTTCTTTTCCGTTTCAAGGTACCAAACAAGGCGATCATTTATCATGCGTGCCCTTGTTTTACAAACAAAGCTAGTCAGTGAAATTAGACGATAATTACCCGGGTCTGTATAGTTACGGCTAGGTATTGGGACTGGTATAACAATGGCATTATGCCATGGCCAATGAACTGAGGGGTCTATGAGGTCTTCATGAGAAAAATCGTGATCGAATCAGGAATGATATCCACAGCAGATGTGCTGAGATTGAAACATTGAATTAGTTTTGATCGCACTTTTTACAGTTGTTACACTCGGCGCTGTTTTGTTGTATTTGCGTAACAGCAAGGGGCACTTTTCTCAGGTATACATCACATGCCAATGAATCGTACTCCCCATGATCTTATATAGCATCTTGGAAAATAATTATCCAATAAAGAATTCCAGGGTGCCAACATTTTTTCTCATTAAACGGGGTCCCCAGAGAACATCTAGATATCACAAATTCCCTCGGGAATTCACTATACATGCTCCGTGATTGTCCTCCGCCACGAAGTGGTGGGAGGACTTGGAAATGCTAGCCGTCCGTCCTTCCGTCCGTCCTTCCGTCCGTCCCTCCGTCCGTCCTTCCGTCCGTCCCTCCGTCCGTCCTTCCGTCCGTCCGTCCGTCCCACATCTTGTGAACGCGATATCTTGAGAACAATTCGACCAATCGACTTCAAACTTGAGAAGGTGCTTCACATCAGTTAGACGGCCATTGGTATTGATTTTCACTGAGGTACGTAATCCAAGATGGCCGCCATCGACCATATTGGATTCTGTCCGTCCCACATCTTGTGAACGCGATATCTCAAGAACAATTTGACCGATTGACTTCAAACTTGAGAAGGTGCTTCACATCAGTTAGACGGCCATTGGTATTGATTTTCACTGAGGTACGTAATCCAAGATGGCTGCCATTAACCATATTGGATTCCATCCGTCCCAGATCTTGTGAACACGATATCTCGAGAACAATTCAACTAATCGACTTCAAACTTGGGAAGGTTCTTCACATCAGTTAGACGGCCATTGGTATTTATTTTCACTGAGGTACGTAATCCAAGATGGCTGCCATTGACCATATTGGATTTTGTCCATCCCACATCTTGTGAACGCGATATCTCGACAACAGTTTGACCAATCCACTTCAAACTTGAGAATGTGCTTCGCATCAGTTAAACGGCCATTGGTTTTGATTTCCACTGAGATACGTAATCCAAGATGGCTGCCATGGACCATATTGGATTCACTCCGTTCCACATCTTGTTAACACGATATCTCAAAAACAAATCAACCAAACGACTTCAAACTAGGGAAGGTTTTTCACATCAGTTAGACGGCCATTGGTATTGGTTTTCACTGAGGTACATAATCCAAGATGGCTGCCATTGACCATATTGGATTCTGTCCATCCCACATCTTGTGAACGCGATATCTCGAGAACAGTTCGACCAATCGACTTCAAACTTGAGAATGTGTTTCACATCAATTAGACGGCCATTGCTATTGATTTTCACTGAGGTACAGATCCAAGATGGCTGCCATTGACGATATTGGATTCCATCCGTCTCGGATCTTGTGAACGTGATATCTCGACAACAATTTGACCAATCAACTTCAAACTCGAGACGGTGCTTCACATCAGTTAGACAGCGATTGGTATTGATTTTCATTGAGGTAGTATGTAATCCAAGATGGCTGCCATTGACCATCTTGGATTTCACTCACCCATATTGTACCCATCTGTGTTGTGAACGCGATATCTTGATCTATTCCACTCATCGATTTATAAACCTCACCATCCACAAATCCATATACAACTACAGGCTTACATTCCAGTGTTACACTACCCATTACTGCTTCCCAAACCTCCTCAAATTGTCTCAACAATTCCAGATGAACGTCTCTTTCCACATACACATATCAACTTTCCAAGTTATATTTAAGGAGATATTGGAAGCGTATATGCTGTATGCTCTCAAACAGGCTACTTGGCGGAGGACCTGCTAGCTACTCAGCTTGTTATTCCTTGAGATTGCTACCACAAGTTTGAATCTAATCGCTCTGTAGATTGTATCTAAATTATGACTATATGAGATGTTTGACCACCATATGAGATCTTCCGTGGAAACACTTCAAAATCTCCCCTGATACAAGTAGTTAATAAGGTTTTATAAGCCGGGAGACGATGGGGCTGTCATTCAAACGCTTAAAAATCTGCGACTATCGTATCTTTGGGGTTATTCCGAGTACACGAAACGAAGCTACTTTGTTTTCTTTATATCTATTCTGGTATGTCCCTGTTAACGTGTCTTCACAAACACAGAGCTATTTTGGGGTTCCCATTGGCCCACGCCATAACCATGCTGGATCAATAGGAAGCGATATGCCAATTATATTGGTATAAGTAAATGGCCTCGTTAAAACGGATAAATCACAAAGGGATATCATATGCTAGTTTGTCATTGCAGCGCTCGATTACGTTACTATAGAAACAGAACTATATATTTCACTGCCTGGAGAAAAACTAAAAAGCTCAAACGTTTTCAAAACACATCCGTAATCTGGATACAGGTTATTGTCATTTGTTCTTTAGATTCAGTATTATCTCGGTGAGAATATGGGAATCATTCTCTCATATATATATATATATGGCTAGCTAAATATAAACAATACTACATTCACATAACGAGATGCCTAAACATAGCGGGCCATGTTTTTACTGCCAATGACAATCTAGATACAACATCACATGAAACGAGATACATATGCATTTTCATAGTTCAAATCATTCACTTGTAGTGAACAAAAGAACACAGTTTCACTAAATTCTAATTCCATGAAATGACATTAATGAAATATATAACTCGGTTTGGTGAGTTTATTTATTTATTGCAATTTAATTTAGCAACAATTGATAAGGCGTCGAAAATCACATCGCAATTATTCCTGAAACCATCCATGGCGATAAGATTTTGGACACCTTATCAGTATTTGTCACAAGAGAATTCGGCTAGATTCTCATTCTTTGGCTTCCTCATATGTAGCCTTATAGTATCTCAGTCGCGCTTTATTGCAGCTGTTCATCTGGAGATTATGAAGTATCCACACGGCCCCTACCACCAGCTTAAGCGGAATTAGATACACTAGCTCGAGAGCTATGGTGAAAGATCAGCCCAAATAACTCATTTGATGTTAATGGATGAGCATCGAAGTTGTCTGATGGGGTAAACGCCTCAACATGGGCTAATCCTGGTAAGTGCCAGAATACACCGAAAAACTAAAAGGTAATTCCCGACGTCATACGGCTTGAATTTCCCACCAAAACAATAAACCTACATATATTTGTCGAGTTACATGTACAAAGGGCGGGCCTCAGAGACTAGCAGAACATCAACAGAATCTTACCATATACAGGTAATAAACTGGAGCGATATGCAAGAGGTGAGAAAAATTTATAACGTCTGGCGACTAAGAGGAACCATATGACTCTACAGGAAAGCTTCCCTCGGCATCTCACATTCAGACCCGAGAATACGGTGGATTCTCGGACGTAGCCTCAGTATCACAGTCATGTGGAGTCTATGAAGTATCCACACGGGTCTAGCAGACTGAGCTCGATCGCAAAGGTAAAAGAGACCAAAACCTGATTGCTCGTCATGTTTGCTTGCAAAAACAGACAAAGTGTAAAATGGTAGGAAAAAGGATAAAAAAAAACGTTATGTATAGATTGTCTTGAAATGACTAGATGGGAAGATAACAGCATTCGTCAAGATGCGAATACTTTCCGAAAACATAACAAGCGTTTGTGAAGTCAATTAAAAAACACCCGCAAAAAAAATAAAATAAACAAGGTTCCAAATTCAGCCATCCAGGATAAATTTAATGAAATCTGGCT
>JAVTVY010033147.1:0-14186 GCA_036873755.1 Hanleya hanleyi | reverse complement strand
GTCAGTATTGGGACCATGGATAATGTTGGTATTATTGATTGGTCAGTTTACCCAGATGTCAGTATTGGGACCATGGATAATGTTGGTATTATTGATTGGTCAGTTTACCCAGATGTCAGTATTGGGACCATGGATAATGTTGGTATTATTGATTGGTCAGTTTACCCAGGTGTCAGTATTGGGACCATGGATAATGTTGGTATTTAGTGATTGGTCAGTTTACCCAGATGTCAGTATTGGGACCATGGATAATGTTGGTATTTATTGATTGATCAGTTTACCCAGATGTCAGTATTGGGACCATGTATAATGTTGGTATTATTGATTGGTCAGTTTACCCAGGTGTCAGTATTGGGACCATGGATAATGTTGGTATTATTGATTGGTCAGTTTACCCAGGTGTCAGTATTGGGACCATGGATAATGTTGGTATTTAGTGATTGGTCAGTTTACCCAGATGTCAGTATTGGGACCATGGATAATGTTGGTATTTAGTGATTGGTCAGTTTACCCAGATGTCAGTATTGGGACCATGGATAATGTTGGTATTATTGATTGGTCAGTTTACCCAGATGTCAGTATTGGGACCATGGATAATGTTGGTATTATTGATTGGTCAGTTTACCCAGGTGTCAGTATTGGGACCATGGATAATGTTGGTATTTAGTGATTGGTCAGTTTACCCAGATGTCAGTATTGGGACCATGGATAATGTTGGTATTTATTGATTGATCAGTTTACCCAGATGTCAGTATTGGGACCATGTATAATGTTGGTATTATTGATTGGTCAGTTTACCCAGGTGTCAGTATTGGGACCATGGATAATGTTGGTATTTAGTGATTGGTCAGTTTACCCAGATGTCAGTATTGGGACCATGGATAATGTTGGTATTTAGTGATTGGTCAGTTTACCCAGATGTCAGTATTGGGACCATGGATAATGTTGGTATTTAGTGATTGGTCAGTTTACCCAGATGTCAGTATTGGGACCATGTATAATGTTGGTATTATTGATTGATCAGTTTACCCAGATGTCAGTATTGGGACCATGGATAATGTTGGTATTATTGATTGGTCAGTTTACCCAGGTGTCAGTATTCACAGGTTTCACTCTATTCTTGATCATTTATAACTCTACAAAATCTATCCACAGAATATCATCCTAATTCAGTTGAGTAAGCTAGAAAACTTCCATTTTATTTTCAACCAAGAAATTATTTCCTTCATCATTGCCTGAGAACTAATGTATTTATTTTGTGTGGCCTTGTACATGGCCACATATGATAATCAGAAATTATAATCAACATAAAACAGAGCTAGATTTTCAACGTTCAGTACCGGCGTATATCAGTTATAATCATAATTTATGTGAAACAACTAGTTGATCTTACCAGGTGCAGGTATGGCAGAATCCCAGTAGAGAGGCCACCAGTTTATGTGGAGATGCCAGACAGGCAAACAAAGGGTAGTAGTCTATGCTGACCTCTAAAACTTGTACCAGAAAGAGAAAGGCTGAAAAAAAAGACAATACTGTGAGGTGTACAATGCCACCTTGGTATGAAGAAAGAGGAATTATAACAGTGGATACACATAAACAGTTTATTTCTTAGGAAAAGAGAAGGTGAATTAATACTATTACTGCTATTATGATTCAATCACCCGAATGGCTGACTCCCAACCATAATGGCTAACTCTAACCATAATGGCTAACTCCAACCATAATGGCTAACTCCAACCATAGCGGCTTACTCCAACAATAATGGCTAACTCCAACCATAATGGCTAACTCCAACCACAATGGCTAACTCCAACCATAATGGCTAACTCCAACCACAATGGCTAACTCCAACCGTGATGGCTAACTCCAATCATAGTGGCTTACTCCAACCACAATGGCTAACTCCAACCCTAATGGCTAACTCCAACCACAATGGCTAACTCCAACCATAATGGCTAACTCCAACCATAGTGGCTTACTCCAACCACAATGGCTAACTCCGACCATAATGGCTAACTCCAACCATAATGGCTAACTCCAACCATAATGGCTAACTCCAACCACAATGGCTAACTCCAACCACAATGGCTAACTCAAACCACAATGGCTAACTCCAACCATAGTGCCTTACTCCAACCACAATGGCTAACTATGACCACCATGGCTAACTCCAACCACAATGGCTAACTCCATCCATAATGGCTAACTCCAACCACAATGGCCAACTCCAGCCACAATGGCTAACTCCAACCACAATAGCTAACCCCAACCATAATGTCTAACTCCAACCATAATGGCTAACTCCAACCACAATGGCTAACTCCAACCATAATATAATGGCTAACTCCAACCATAATAGCTAACTCCCACCATAATGGCTAACCCCAACCACAATGGCTACCTCCAACCATAATGGCTAACTCCAACCACAATGGCTAACTCCAACCACAATGGCTAACTCCAACCATAATGGCTAACTCCAACCATAATGGCCAATGGCTAACCCCAACCATAATGGCTAACTCCAGCCACAGCAATAGCATTTGGACATGCTGAAAAGTGTCTGATCATGAAGATCCAATGTTATGGTTACTGCCCACACCAGTTTGAGGCAATGGCAAGGTTGATATGTATCAGCCAATCGCACACAAGTTCACTCCATTGTGTATCTGGGATAGTGTCACATCGCATAGGGCCAATATAATAACTGATGCCGACACATGGCAATGGCATCCAGGCAAGAGGCGAAATATTTATAGAGCTTGCTAGACAGAGTATGAGGCGCCGTTTGTGACAATATTGTCAACGACAAATATATAGAGTTAAAACCAAAATATAAAGTCGCCGTTTGTGACAATATTGTCAACGACAAATATATAGAGTTAAAACCAAAATATAAAGTCGCCGTTTGTGACAATATTGTCAAACACAAATATATAGTTAAAACCTTTGTAAATATATATAAAACGATATAAATAGGGCCTATATATAAAGTTTTTTTTTTATAATTTTTATAAATATTTTTTGAACATAAATAACGATAGGAAGTTAAGACGTTAAATTTAACGTAAATATAAAGTACACGAACTTGTAAAGTGTACATGTAAACCGGATATGCCCAAAGGAAGCTGCGCAATCGATGTGCGCGCGAGTAATACTGGTTAATCAAAACTGCAACTGGGTTCTGAAGCGAAACTATGACAGCGGTGAAAGCCACTCGCATGTCACAGATGTGTCGAATCAAACAATAAGATCACGTACCTGAATATATATCAGTTCACTGCCATAGTGATTTAGTAAAGGCCTATTCCAATTTTCAACAATTACTGTTATCATTTACAATCGTACTTCAGAGTTATCACATCAATTAGATATAAATACACCTACTTATAAATCACCATAAGGTATCCTAGCCTGCAACCAATATCACGGCCTGCCCCTTTGATGTTCAATCTGCGATTCCGTCGGCCAAGTCGCTGGTTGCTATTTGCCGCATAGAAACATCAACAGAAGTTGAAATAAAATGAAAATAACGATATATTAATTATGCGCAACACAAATATTAGGCAATTTGAAATCATACAAGCTCTGGGGTCCTAGATCGCCGGAGATGCGTTCTGAGCGTTTTCCCGGAAATAAAACTGATCATAATGTGTGCAGATTTATGGTTCTATTTTCACGATTTTCCCGCAATTATAAGCACGCATCGATATTGAAAAAATCGCACCTCATGCCTGCATCCATTTGACTTTGTAGTTATATTTAAAACATACAAAACGATGGCATTTAGTTCATGGAAGGGAAACCAAGATGCCTACCGATACGGTTCATTCACAAAAAGATAAAACAAGGAAATCCTCATAGCCCAACAGGCGAGGGTCCAGGGGTCGCCTAGGCCCCGGAAGCTCCGAATTTCTAGATTTCCAGAGATGCGTTCTAAGCATTTTCCAGGAAATAAATTTGAACATAATGTATGTAGATTTATGGTTCTATTTTGTTTCTCATTTATAAGCACGCATCGATATTGAAAAAATCATACTTCATGCCTGAATCCATTTGACTTTCTAGTTATATTTAACAGATAAAAAAACGATGACTTTTACATCATGGAACATTAGAACCAATATGATACCGATTCATTTACACAAAGCTAAAATAAGCGGTCCTCACAGCCTGACAGGCGAGGGTCCAGGGGCCACCTATAGGCCCCGGGAGCTCCGGGGTTCCAGGTTGCGGGAGATGTGTTTTACGCGTTTTCCCGGAAATAAATCTGAACACAATGTAGGTAGATTTATTGTTCTATTTTCACATTTGTTTTGCATAAACACGCATCGATATTGAAGAATATGCCTGACACCATTTGACTTCTTGGTTTAACACAAAAAAAAACAGGCCTATAACACACCACTACACGTGGTGCGTTCGCGGCGATAATATCTGATTTTAGATACATATTGAAACTCCAACTTAAATAGTACACTCACAAACTACATGAATAGATGATGGTCTGTTTAATACACATAGATACTCTAATTACATAATCCACATTCATTTAATTTACATATCATTTCAAGACATTATTTCTACGTGGAATCCCAGGGTTGGCTGATCCTTCAAAAAAAAAAATGGGGGGACCCCCCCTGACCCCCCCCCCCCGTAGATCCGCCCTTGACGCATATGTACACTTTACAAGTTCGTGTACTTTATATTTACGTTAAATTTAACGTCTTAACTTCCTATCGTTATTTATGTTCAAAAAATATTTATAAAAATTTTTAAAAAATAACTTTATATATAGGCCCTATTTATATCGTTTTATATATATTTACAAAGGTTTTAACTATATATTTGTGTTTGACAATATTGTCACAAACGGCGACTTTATATTTTGGTTTTAACTCTATATATTTGTCGTTGACAATATTGTCACAAACGGCGCCTCATAACAGAGCTATGACATCACCAAAACTGTATTCTGCAGCGAAACCGTGTCGCATTTGGTCAGCTGTGCGTGGCGAGTATGTGAAGTTTTTGACTTGGTATGTGAAGATCTGTCTATTCTGTCTGTAGAGACCTGGACTATATTATTTGCTGGCATACACAGCTACATGTACATGCATGTACATGTACCCCATTTTTAACTGGTTATGAACTCACCTTTGGTCCACGTTGGAGCCTCGACACCACTAAGACCCTGGCTCTGGCCATTGTAGAAGAGCACAACAATACTGTTAGTACAGGCTCCAAATGCCACAGCGTATGCCCACCTGTTCGTATATCCATCCAGGAAGTTCAATGGGCTGCAAAATGAGAAACTTGTTTCAGATAATTATAATACAATACAAGATGTTTATTGCATGACTCGTAAAATGGTATTTAGTACATGAAGTATGGCAAAACATGTAGGCCTACATTACACTATATACGCATCAATATTTCAAACATGATTGAATTTGAGCCTACTTCTGGCAGTCATTTATGAGATATTGTGGTAACAAGGAAATAGGCAGATAGAGAGAGAGAGAGAGAATTAAGGTTTAATGTCGTGTTCGGGCAGATCTGATGGAAGTATGTAGAATACCCCCGAAAGCGAAATTTACCAGTAACCCATCACCAGATGTGTGTCTGGTTTTAGTTCAGTAAGTCTTGGCCTTATCATTCTCAAGATATGGTGGTAAACTAAGATTTGATGACAAATGGACAAACTTTGATCTGATGACCCAGAAAAACTGGGTCAAATTTCGAAAGATTTTTATTATGCTCATTTTCTGCAACCACAAGCATGTGTGAGCCAAGTTTGGTGTTCCTAAAGCTAAACATCATCATTCTTGAGATTTATGGTACGTAACAATAAAACAGTCAGACAGATGTATATACATGAGGACACTACCCCAAAGCCAATTTCTGCAGTAGCCCATGACCAGATCTGTGACTGTATACATGTACATTCAGTGAACCTAGGCCTTGTGATTCTGGAGATCTGGTGACATTTGACCTTGAGCTCAATTCTGATACATGACACATCATCTCCCTCTGTTTTTACTGACAAAAACTTGTGAGTTTTAATGATTTTCTGATTTTTGGAGGAAAGTGACCTTGACCTTTGACAACAATTTTGGTAAAATACACGTCATCTCCCCTACTGTATTATCTACTGACACAATTGTTTTTAATTTCCTGATTTTGGGGTCATAATGACCTAGACCTTTGACCTTGACCTCATTTTGGTATCTGGCACATGATGGTGACATCATCTCTCCCTAGTGTTTCTGATGACACAAAAAAAACATATGATTTTTTATGATTTCAGAAAACTTTGGGTTGGTCACCGGACGAAGTTTTGAGGCGGGATCCACCTTCAGAACAGTATCATAATCAACAGATGCTGTGCTACCAGCCTGCATTGATGTGATGGAATATATGTAGAAATTCAAATCTGATGGTTGATTATAACCAGAGATATAATATACAATATATTTACACAACAATTCCTGGCCTGCCATTACAACATTCCTGTTTGTGTTTTCTTCTGTTGAGAAAAGCCAGCACTACTATGATTATAACCTGAATAAAATAGAAAGATAAAAGAAAGGAAATACATTACAAATGACTGCATATGACACTTATCGATCATACAAGGTTATGAAAATGGTTTTCCATCTGCTGTCATTTTTGTCCCCCGCCGCAACGCGGCCGGGGACTTTAAAATGGTTCTTGCTTCTATGTTTCCGTGCATGCACGGACATGTCCGTGCAAATACTTCGCAAGCGATAACTTCTAAATGCTTTGTCGGATTCTTGCGAAATTTGGCATCTGCATTCTTTGCGACAAGGCGTCTCTTGGTATTACGTTTCAGCAAGATCCGCATGTAGGTGGCGCCACTGGGGTCTTGCTTCTATGTGTCCGTGCATGCACGGACATGTCCGTGCAAATACTTCGTAAGCGATAACTTCTAAATGCTTTGTCGGATTCCTCCGAAATTTGGCATCTGCATTCTTTGCGACAAGACGTCTCTTGGTATTACGTTTCGGCAAGATCCGCCTGTAGGTGGCGCCACTGGGTCTTGTTCCAATCTTTAGTGCATGTCCGTGCATGTCCGTGCAAATACTTCGTAAGCGATAACTCCTAAATGCTTTGTCGGATTCCTCCGAAATTTGGCATCTGCATTCTTTGCGACAAGATGTCTCTTGGTATTTCATTTCAGCAAGATCCGCCTGTAGGTGGCGCCACTGGGTCTTGTTCCAATCTTTAGTGCATGTCCGTGCAAATACTTCGTAAGCGATAACTCCTAAATGGTTTGTCGGATTCCTCCGAAATTTGGCATCTGCATTCTTTGCGACAAGACGTCTGTTGGTATTACGTTTCAGCAAGATCCGCCTGTAGGTGGCGCCACTGGGTCTTGTTCCAATCTTCTGTGCATGTCCGTAGTTTCCATTCAAATTCTTCACAAGCGATAATTTCCAAATGCTTTGTCTAATAATTAGGCATCCCTAAATGCCTAAATGCGTTTGTCATTTGTTCTTCTTTCTTCCGCTTCTCGCTGTTTTAAATTTCATGTCGCTTTAAATGAAGGACACCATTTTCTTAAATTTGCTGTCCAGTCCTTCTATGCCACATCATATGATTTACACTAAAGCTTTTGCAGGAATCATATTTTTTTTTCAGAAGTATAATATGAAATAACTGGCAGGGGAATCCCGCAGTACCGAACCTGTGTTAGTTTTGAATTTTGTGTAGTCTTAAATGAAGGACATTTCCTTCAACTTTGCTATGAAATCATTCTATTCCACATCATATGATTTACCCTAAAGCTTTTGCATGAACCTTATTATATTTCAGAAATATAATATGAAATAACTGGCGGGGAAATCCCGCAGTACCGGACCCCTGTTTTTTTAAAATTTCGTGTCGTCTTAAATGAAGGACAACATTTTCTTCAATTTTGTTATCAAATAATTGTATCTCACATCATATGATTTACCCTGAAGCTTCTGCAGGAACCATTTGTGTCCACAGTGTAACTTACTATATTAATTACAACTGAGTTCTTAAAGTTTGGGTGCACACTGTGCATATAATCAATTTCCTGAATTGAATTGAATTCCACCTTGTGGTTTTTCGGACTGTGATAGATGATGGCATGCAGTTGTCAGTGTGGTTGTTTCATGTACAGGGAGCTTTCTATGGCTTTCATGTCAGCACACCTACCACTACCCTCATGACCCTCAAGAAGAGCATGTCCCCATCCCCAGGGCGCCGAGCCGCACCCTCTATCTCCCAAACTAGCCCTCGCCCGACCCTCATATATTGTGTTTGAGCATACATGTATCCAATATATCTTGGCAGAAGCTGAAATTTATGTGTTGTCTGCAATATCCTTCAACTTTGCTATGAAATCATTCTATTCCACATCATATGATTTACCCTAAAGCTTTTGCATGAACCTTATTATATTTCAGAAGTATAATATGAAATAACTGGTGGGGAAATCCCCGCAGTACCGAACCCCTGTTTTTTATGCCCCCCCCCCCGTCTAACTAGAGGGGGGCATATAGCGATCGCTTTGTCCGTCCGTCCGTCCGAATATCTTGTCCGGGCAATATCTCGGTTAATATTTCATGGACAGGATTGAAACTTGCATGGACTGTGGCCAGTGGCTCGTAGTTGTGCAGCGTAGAGTTTTTTTCGTGTTCCGTTATAATTTTCAAGAGTTATGGCCCTTTTTCTGAAATCTCTGTGAATGGGTCTTGTCCGGGCTGTATCTTGGTTAATGTTGTATGGACAAGTATGAAATTTGCATGATACATGTATGTGGTTAGTGACCCACAGTTGTGCAGCGTAAAGTTTCTCCACGTTTCGCTCATATTTTCAAAAGTTATGGCCCTTTGTTCCTGAATTCTTCATGAATCGAGACTTGTCCGGGCTGGATCTCGGTTAATATTGTATGGACAATTATGAAATTTGCAGGATGTGTGGTCAGTGCCCTATAGTTGTGCAGCGTGAAGTTTCTCCACGTTTCGCATATATTTTAAAGAGTTATGGCCCTTTTTTCTTCAAATCTTTGTGAATTGGAACTTGTCCGGGCTGGATCTTGGTTAATATTGTATGGACAATTATGAAATTTGCAGGATATATGGTCCGTGCCCTGTAGTTGTGCGGCGTGAAGTTTCTCCACATTTCGCCTATATTTTCAAGAGTTATGGCCCTTTTTCTTCAAATCTTTGTGAATTGGGATTTGTAAGTCTGGATCTCGGTTAATATTAATTATTGTATGAACAAGTATGAAATTTGCATGATATGTGGTCAGTGACCCATAGGTACAAATGTATGCAGAGTGAAGTTACTCTGTTTTTGGTTATATTTTCAAAAGTTATGGCCCTTTGTTTAAACCTAAGTGAATGGGATATATTTATTTGTCCAAGCTGGATCTCAGTCCATAACCGATTTGAACCGGGAAAATGGCTATATTATATGTTACATTCCAAAGCAGACAACATAGGTCCTGAAGTATGAAATTGCCCCAAAAACAGTGAATTGGGTGCAAAATTGTTGTCAGTGTGGTTGTTTCATGTACAGGGAGCTTCCTATGGCTTTCATGTCAGCACACCTACCACTACCCTCAAGAAGAGCATGTCCCCATCCCCAGGGCGCCGAGCCACACCCTCTATCTCCCAAACTAGCCCTCGCCCGACCCTCATATATTGTGGTTGAGCATACATGTATATATCTCCAATATATCTTGGCAGAAGCTGAAATTTGTGTGTTGTCTGCAATATTGGGATAATTGCAACCCCAAAAGATTTCAATTTATCAAGCACAGACCCATGTTTTTGTATTTGGTAAATGGATCCCTTGTCTACATGTATATATTTTTGCTTGGAATTGTTTTTCTTGCCAATCCGCTTCTGGGTGGCGCCACCTTGGGCCAAATTAAATTGCATCTCCAGACAATAACTTTTGAAAACCTTAAGCATTCTTTCCGAATTTGGTGTGGTGGTACCTTGTCTCAAGATCTGGCGTGAGAATGTTTTTCATGTTGATAGGGGAACTACCTGAAAGCTAAGTTAAGTGTTTCCAGACAATAACTTTTAAAAACCTGAACCGATTCATTCCAAATTTGGTGTGTAGGTACCTCGCCTCAATTTCTCGTTTGGCATTTTTTTTCATGCCGACCCACTTATAGATGGTGCCACCTGGGGGTAAATTTAAAATTGTTTCCAGACAATAACTTTTTAATACTTAATAATGAACTTGGTATACATGTACCTTACCTGAAGGTTTCACTTGGTATTGTTTTTCTTGTCGATCTGCTCATAGGTGGCGCCACCTGTAGGCCAAGTTAACATTTTCTGTTTCCAATGTCAAGGGATCTTGCTTCAAGATCTCGGTTGGGATTATTTTTTATGCTTATCTGCCTACACATGGTGCTACCTGAGGGCCAAGGTAAAATTGCATTTCCGGACAGTAACTGTTGGACTTTAATGGATTCTTTTAAATTTGGTATGTGGATACCCTCAAGTTATCTTATGGGGCCATGTTAATGATGTTTTTCCTAAGTTTTACGTTTTTACTTTCTTCACAAATTATGAATGTTTCCTTTACTAAAGATGCAAAAGGCATGCCTCCAATCGTATTCGATCGACTGTATCTAGTTGCATTTGCATTCCTTGTGACAAGATGTTGATTGGTATTGCGTTTCAGAAAGATCTGCCTGTAGGTGGCACCATTAGCGTTCTTTCCGCTCTTTTCTGCTGCAAGCAATAACTTTGAAACGCTTTGAAATGTTGCTCGAAATTTGGTTTCCGGGCAATAACTTGAGAACTGCTCATCAAATTCTTCCCAAATTAGGCATGCATATACGTTGTACCCTGCCATGAGATGTTGCTTGGGAGTGCGTTATCCGCTTCTGCTCAGAAAGTGACGCCACCTGATGACAAAATCTGAGATTTGTTTTTGGCCAATAACTTGAGAACTGCATGCTCATCGGATTCTTCTCAAATTTAGCATGCATTTACATGTACCATGCCGGGAGATGTTGCATGGCATTGCCTTTCACTCACTTGCACTTACAGGTGGTGCCACCTGGTGGCAAAATCCCAAATTTGTCTCCGGGTAATAACATGACCTAAGATGTCGCTTGAGATTGCATTTCGCCCACTTGCGCCTATAGGTGGCGCAATCAGGTGTTAAAATCAAAATTTGTTTTCAGCTATTAACTTGAGAACTGCTCATCGGAATCTCCTCAAATTTAGCATGCATGATTGCGTTTCGCTCACTTTTACTTACAGGTGGTGCCACTTGGTGGCGAAATACCAGATTTGTTTCCGGGTAATAACTTCGGAACCGCTCGTCAGATTCTTCTTAAATCTGGTATGAATATATCGTGACATATGATGTCGCTTAGGATTGCGTTTCGCCCGCTTGTGCTTACAGGTAGCACCACCTCGTGTCGAATCTAAATTGATTTCGCTCATCAGGTTTTTCTCCAATTTGGTATGCAGGTACCATGCTATGATATGTCCCTTGAGATTGTATTTCACCTGCTTTTGCATACTGGTGGCGACACCTGGTGGGAAAAAACTGAAATTTGTTTCTGGCAATAATTTGACAACTGCTCATCGGATTCTTCTCAAATTTGGTATTCATGTGTCATAAGATGTCACTTGGGATTGTGTTTCGCACACTTGTGCATACAAATCTAAATTTGGTTTCCGGGCAATAACCCCGGCTCTTCAGATTCTTCCCAAAGTTTGTATGCTGATACACCATGTCATCAAATGATCCTTGGGATTGCATTTCGCCCACTTGGACCTACAGGTGGCGACACCTGGTGGCAAATTTAAAATTTGGTTTCCGGACAATAGGTTGAGGATGCATGCAGCTTCTTGTCAAATTTGGTTTTCCTAATATGCCTTGAGATGTCACTTGGGGTCGCTTCTCGGTTACATACATGTAATTTCCATGCTTCATTGCATGGAAGCTAATTTACAGAAGCAAAAAATGTTCAGTCAACCGTTCTAAGTTGATTTTAAAACTTGGGAAGGCAGAATTAAGACCCTCTACATCCAACGCCTATGAAGTATAGCAGTTGCCTCCCTCATGTATATCCCCTCGAGACCAACAATGCTAAAAAATATTGCTGCCATTTCGGCGGGGGACTTGGCATCCTCTGGCTGCTTGTTGAATTAGGTGCTAATACTGTTAAAAGGAAAATGGAAGACGGCTGGATTATGAATGACGGACTAGACGCTTGTAATTTCTTAAATGCCATGGAATTTGTCGACCTGGAAAACTGACCTTCATGTACCATTGTTTAAGTGTCCAGTGTAAGAGTTTTCAGGGACAGCTCACCAATTACCAATATAAGAGTTGTCAAAGAATTTCCATCATAGCTCTCTAGATTTGTATCTAATACCGCTTATGCCGGTGCTAGGGGCCGTGTGGTCATGTCATCCAAGTTGCCACATGAACAGGTACAAGAAAGGCGTACCCAAGATAGAACACATATCACGAATCGTTAGATTCTTGGTATGTGCTTTAGAATAAGTTAACCAGAAGACTGAAGTCATGTGGCTCTGTCATTATGTCGGCACCACTTCCCTTATGTGTTATATAGCTGAAAAAAATGTTGAAAGCGACGTTAAACCCTATTCACTCACTCCTGTAATTACACCCATTATCAATGGAACAAAAAAAAAATACTATATGCCACTTCCCACCTCACTATTCAAGCGCAAATCCCATCAATTCATGCAACGAACTACCTCCCTTATAGATGGAGAAAACCATCCATGAATTGATGTGATATCTGACGGTCGTCAGATATCACATCAATTCATGGATGGTTTTCTCCATCTACCTCCCTTACTGCTCTCCACTGTGCAAGATAGACGTATCTAATCGGAGCTCCGTGTTTCGAAGTTTTCTTGTGCTTATCCAAGTAGGGTTGCTATAAAGAAGTCATCCATATACAAGCCTACGGACTGTTGGGAAGTAAACATATCTGAGCGAAGGTTTTCGTTATATGTCTGTATGTAGCCGGTCAAAGACGGTGACAGATCCACCCACACACAGACATGAGCTGACAAGTAAACAAAATGTCCAAAGTCTGCTTTGTGGTCTAATGAAGTATCTTGTCGGTTCTTAAGCTGAGTTGGTACGTCCCGCCCCAGGTTTTGGTGCGGGAGACACGTTTACAGCTCCGTCTTCATTAGCTAAATAATATATAGCCCTCACGAGTACGAGGGCCTCATACTCGTGAGGGCTATATATTATTTAGCTACGTCTTCATGGGCTTTCGAAAATCCGTGAATATTAGGTCCTTATTGCCTCAGGTAAACAGAAGCTATCTGTAACACCTGCGAGTGTATTATAGGATCATTTGACCGGAGAATCAGTCGATGTTGTAGCAGTCGAGCTACCAGCGTCTACCATTGAAACCGAGGTCACTTCTTGGGAGGGTCTGTGAAAGGCTCCGTGTTGGATCAAGCCGAGGTGTTCTTCGGCCTTTGTTGGGCGAATAACATATCTGCTTGGGCACACCATATACTTGAAACCTGAACTTCTTAGGAAAAACACTGTCCTGACGGAAAAACACTGTCCTGATGGAATCGAATTCTTTCGACGAAATGGCAATTACATCCCGGCATTCTGCCCCAGATCTCCGTGATGTGGTAGACACCATTAGTCGATGATTGCTACTCGGTTGGACAATCAACTTCCGCTATGCGTCTCCAGTACCAGACCAAGCCGCGATCGGTGTCTATGCGTTGCCCCTTGAATGGTCGGGAGTGTTTGCCTATGCATTTCCATCCCCGGTCATCATTTCAAGAGTATTACAGAACATTCGCACACATGTGTATAATTTACCTAGTAATCCCATAGTGGACAGGACGACGATGGATCCCGTATCTTCCGGAACTTCTGGTGGATCGTCAATCTCACGTTCAGCTAAAGTGGGTTCTGGGGCTAGATTGGTGGATCGTCCTCGGCAACTTCCGACTTGGGACAAACTCCTTCGTCAGCAGGGAACATCAATTTGCCATCAGCAGACAACAGCTTACAACCTTAACATTGTGCAGATGCTCCGAGAACAGCTCACTTTGGTAGGCTTTTCTAGCGGAGCAGCACAAAGAATGCTTGCTTAAACGAGATCGTCCAATTCCAAGCGGGTGGTATAGCCCTTT